>VYZT01043289.1:0-59502 GCA_013400735.1 Pomatostomus ruficeps
GCAGGACCTGCCTTTCACAAACTTGTGCTGGCTGGGCCTGATCTCCCAGCTGTCCTGACATGTGCAGGCACTTAAGATAATTTGCTCCATGATCTTCCCTGGCTCCAAGATCAGACTGACAAGCCTGTAGTTCCCTAAATCATCCTTCAAGCCCTTGTAGATGGACATCACACTTTTTTGCCTCCTGTCAACTGGAACCTTCCTGGTTAGCCCAGGGTTGCTGGTAGATGGTGGAAAGGGCTCGGTGAGCACTTCTGCCAGCTCCCTCAGAACCCTCGGGTGGATCCCATCCAGCTCCATGGACTTATACCTGTAATAGTAACAACAGAGTAGTAACAACACTCCTTCCCTTAATCTCAGGGAATGTCCCATACAAAGGGTGCATGCAGGACCTGGATGCTTACCTCACCCGGCCGTGCCCTCACAAGGACTGATGGGATGAGGGTGCAAGACGACACAACAGCTGCCCTCAGTGGTTTTAATACTGCTGCTGCTTGCATTTTTTATAAAGTACAGGTGCCACACCATGCACATGCACACTCTATGCAGTAAACCAGTTAAAGTGACATTTTCAAAGTTATCTAGCTGAAATATTTTCAGTGAGGGGAGAAAATAAGGGTATGTTTTCTCTACAGATCATAACAGTGTACAGCAGGATTTCCAGACAAAGCAGGAAAACCGGCACAATTAGGAGAGCCATCTATAGCTAGTAGGCTAGTAAAGTGCTTTGAATCCAACACATGCTTGAAGCCATTGCCTGGGACACAGACAAGTTTCTTTTCTACCACAAGCCCCTTTGAAAAACACTACCTCTGCCCTCCAGCTGACATATTTAATTTTTGATTTTAGAATCTGAACCAAAAGATCAAGGTGTCTCATGTCCAAGGGAGATTCCTGAAATAGCTGGTAATGAGTTGATTCAGATCCTAGAAACATATTAGACACAACACATAAGTATGTGAGGGTAATCTGAAAAAAAGTGTTCATTTAAGAAAATTAGTATATTAAGATACCTTATAACAAATGGATACCTTTATTCACATGACTTTTGTCTTTCTCTTAATGTATAGAATGCTCTATTAGTCACACATCCTTATTCCAGCAAGGTAAGAATGTAGAGATACACAGAACTTTAGGGGTGAAGTCTGGTTAATCAAAAAGTTACTCCCTGTGCCACTGACTGTCCATCAAATACTCTGCTTTGCTATCAGCTCCATCTCCTTGTCACTAAAAGGCAGAGGATGAAGAAGTCACAATGCCTATCAATAATTTCAGAAGCATGCTTTGATCTTGTCAATAAAAATACATATTAAACATCATCTCAAAGATAGATCATGTAAGGCAGCAAATAAAATTCACTATATAGCTTCAGGTACTTTAAGGTCCTGGATGAACTTTTTACTAACATGCTTACTTTGGTTCATGATCCACATAAAATTCATTCTATGTCTCTTTTATTTTACATAACCTGGCAAAGTTAACAGTTCAGAGAGCAGCTTTTAAAAAGTATTTAAATAAAGCACTTACAGTTCCTCTGAAGATAGTCTGCTATTTAAAAAAAATCTACATCTCTTCATCTCTCTATTAACAGGAAACTTTACATCCTTCCTAGTTTATTGGCCATACATGCATAAAAAATATCACCAGTAAGGCAAATGTTCATGTATTTCCCCCAGCTTTAATCCCAATTCTGCAGCTTTCTCATTGCATGGTCTTGGGCAGTCATTTGCCTTTTGTCTTATTTTGCTCATTGTAAAAGAAGAGCACTGCAGTCTACCCCTGTAGCTCATAAAGATGTTCTATTGACTGACTGATAGCTACAAAGCACAAAGAACATATAAAAAGGCAAAGTGTTATTATTATACCTGACCATCACACAGTACTCCATAAATTATCTAATTGCCTGAAAATAAATTCATTATTATAATTTCATCATGTTTAAGCTAGTGTGGCAGTTATGACACTTTCAAAAGCCATCTTCATTTACTATCAAACAAGGACACAATAAGGCAGGAGCTATGGAAACAGCTGTCAAGAAAAGGTCTCTTCTTCCATTCTCAGAATATTAATAGTTTAGCAATAAGGTGAAAGTGCTGGCTAGCAGAACAAATAAATCAGCACAGAATTTGGAGTCTATTCTTTTCTAATGCTCTATACATTAGATTATGCCTATTTCTGAAGTTCTTGGATGTTAGGTAAATTCTGTTTCCCTGGAGTGAGTGGCAGCATGAAATCTCAAAATGTTGTGCTATCTCCTATCCTTGTTTACCCTACAGACTCTATTACCTACTGCTGTCTCTAAAAATGCATTTCTATTATAATAGTTCCAAGATCTTACTAAAGCATGCTGCCCTTCTAGAGCTACTGGAAATTACTTTGACTTCACAAAATTTATATTCAGGACAGTATTTCCCCTGTGCTTCCCACAACACCTCCCAAACGCCACATTCTGCTGCAGAAGGGTTTAGAGGTATTTGTGATTCCTGTACTCTGCCTCATGTCAGCCTTCCACACTGCACAGGGTTCAAGGCTACACTTTTAGAGTGGTCTGTGAACTCTCCCCTGCCCCTTATAATTGTTCAAATATCCAGCTGCTGCCTGAGCTCCAAAGCCAGCAAAGCGTTATGTTGTATGAACTTCATTTGATACAACCAAAACTACTGCTGCTGACAGTAGGACAAGGGGTGCTCACTTTGGCCAGATTTCCCCTTCTGTACATAAAGTGAATATCAAAGTGATGAATTGGAGGAAAATGACATGTTCTGAGTTTGCAAAGGCTGCTCATTCTTTTTTTTTCCAATTGAAAAATCCTGGCTGACGGAATTAAGTCTTTAAAGCTCATTCAGTTTCTTTTTTTTTCTTTTTTTACTGCTTGCTTCTCACCAAAGCTGTAAAATAAAAGAATGAATCAGTAGTGTGTGTCCAATTAAGTCATGTTTACAAATAATTTCTCATTATCTGCTTAGAAATAATGATGACTTATGGTCATTCTGGGATGCACTGTAAGTTTGGAACTTTATATTTCAGACATAAAATCTATTATGGAGTCCTGGTGCTTTTATTAAATTGTAGTCTCTCTCAGAGAGAGAATCTCACTCAGACTTCTCAAGGGACTTTGTATATGTCAATTTAATTTTAAAATCCTTTAAATATATTTAAATGTATGCATTTCCAAGCTCTTGTGGCCATAGTATATCTTAACTGGGAAAAAAAATCGTACATAAATGATTCATGAGGCACTTACTTGCTGGGATAACAGAGAGGAGACAGAGAACCACCCAAAGCTTTAAAAAGTCTTGCCCTCCTGCATCTCAGGACACAAGATAGACAAAGCCTGAATTACACCATACCCTGGGGATGTCAGGTTTAAAATTAAGACAGCAAGCCTTCATCATCACCAAAGACATTTTAGGTATGTGCCCATTTGCTGAGCAGAAGGGGGAGGGAAGCTCCTCCCAGCACTGCTGTGATGGGAAAGTTGGGACTTCTCCCACACTGAGTGCCCGAGCACGTACAATGGGCGAGGGACCGACGAGTTCATACAGCTAATTCACAGCTGAACAACTGCTCAGTAGGTTGCTCCAATATACTAGGACTGTATGAAATTCGGAAATGTTGTTACTTCATGCAGACTTGAATAGAAAGAAGCTTCCTGACACAGAAAAGACATAAGCAAATGTTGTAATAGGACTAATAGTGGATTTACAGGAGTGAAAAGACCTATTGAATATACACACACAAAAGCATAATTTAATGTGTAAAGTGTCTGTCTCTTGATGAATAGGTTGGAAATTCAATAGTAAAAAAAAAATGCAAATGGCCATAAGATTTTTGAAGGGATAAAGTCTGAAAATAATCTGGTTTTCATTCTAACAGAGTTACCATGATAGTTTTCCCATAAAGTCAAAGCTCCTTTATTACTAATTGGGTTTGCCTGCAGAAAGCTTAGGCATTCAAACACTGTTTCCTTTCCTTTTATAATGTCTTGTTTTATAAAGTAGTCATTCTTATTCATGATCTCTTCTTTGATGAAGAAAATATATTTAGACGCCTGTGGGGGAAAAATAAAATACTGAAGGTAACAACTCTATTATTGCTAATCAGTTTATGCCCATAGGTTAGGAACAAGGAAGGGAGAGAATTGTCATCAGAGAGAGAGGAAACTCCCTACATGTTTTTCGATGCCTATAGCCAGAGCTGGCACTATAATTTGCATGATCGTACCTGCATGGGAAATCACAACACATGCCACCCAACATTTATAATTTTCTTGTGTTCTCATGACTGCTGGCCCAAGCAGAAGAGGTGTAAGTGCTTGTTTCTAAATATAGACCTTGAAAGTAATGAACACTAACGTGAAATGATATATTAATTATTTTTAAATATATCTCTAATGTTATCCCATTAATACTGTAGGGATTACATAAAACAAGATGCAGTTATTTACTGATGGTACAGAACATCTTTCTGCTTCAAGGCTAGCTAGCTTAACACACCTTATGTACATTTACCCAAGGATTAACATACCTTATGTACATTTACCCAGCAAAACATCCTTTTTTTATCTTAAGAATCTTAGGAAACTTCCTTCAAACAGCAGGCTACATGGCTTATAGAGTAGGAACAAGCTCAAAACAGTGCCAGAAGAATGTAAATTCTAATGGCTGTGTTTATACTTTCACACAAAATTTGACTTTAAAATTCTTACTGATATCATACCATGTGAATCAGCAGCTATGCTTTGTCTCAAACCTCATCTGCATTGGACAAATGTACCATGACAGCAACATGACAATCTGCAGTGAAACACCACACTAGAGCTTCTTGCTATATATGCCTGTCTATATTGGATGAAATTAAACTGGTGTTAGTAAGGTAGGATATCTAGCTTTTACAACTGTTTCTATTATAATTCTTTACCAAGACTGAAATGTCATTGCTCTTAAAAACCTTTTACCAAAAGAAAAAAAAAAAAAACACACCTATATTTTTAAATTTTTTTAAAAAGGTGTGCTACATTCTGGGAAACACAGTGAAAACAATGCTGTAGTCTCATTGAAGAAAGACTTCCTACCCAGAAATTTATCTTCTACTAAGTTCTGACAGGATATTTTCTCTTTCCTGGCTAACCTCCACTGCTGAGTATCCGCTTGCATTCATCAGCTGTGCAAGGACCTGGGATGGAGAGCTGATGAAGGTTAAAATTAACCTATTTTGTTTGGGGGTTACCTGTGGCCATGCTGTGGATTTGCTGGATTTGGTTCACTAAATGGCTGTGCAGACACTTCTACCAGCGTAAGGAGGGTGTGGGGTGGAACAAAGGACCTGGTTCCTTTTCAGGTAAAACAGTGGTTCTATTTCAGATAAACAACCCAGTTTACTGCAGTTATCTCTGTTTTCACTTTGTCCTACAAATCCAAAATTAAATTATAAACAACAAAGTGCCAGTTAGCTTTTAATTTATCTGTTATAATGGTGAGTGGTAGATGTATATATATACACACACACACATAAATATATTGGAATACATAAGCTGAGAGCTTCCAAATAGCAACTAAAGCAACATCTTTACCATAAGACTTATTTAAAAATGAAAATGTCAAGTCCCAACCTCTACTAATTTATGCAAAAGTAAGCAACTTCTCTGACTTGTATACAAACTCTCATTTGGAACAAGAACCTAAGTAAAGTAAAAGGGTCAAAACTTCAACCCACAATGTTCCTCCAGGAGACACACATGTAATAACCACTTGATAGTTTTAAAAGGGGGATAGAAGATATGAGTCACTGAGGAATTTGTTTTGCATCCATGACATGTACTGCCAAGAGATTCTACTCAGTCAACAGTAAACTATTAATAAATTACGATATTTCTTCCAGTTCTCAGTATTTCTTCAAGGAGAGACTTGCAGAAATCACTTCTAAGATCTATTAAGACACTCCTGATTTAAGGTATCAAAGCATATTCTGGGATTGCCTTTTACTTTTTGGCATTACACTAGGTTTCAATTAGGACAGCATAGATCATCTTCTTTGTTATATGTACACAGAAATTATGGATTCATGAAACTCAATATATGTAATGGGGGGTTTTATGCCAGTTGTAGATGTATTTGACATCTGATGCATAGTGCTACTAGTAAGGTCTTGGTTAGAATGTAGAGATGTAAAAGTATGATTCATTTCAGCAAAATGAAACACTGACTATTTGGAATCAATAACTGGAAGAAATATCTACCAGCCATAATATGCTTTTCAGTTCTGAGCCTGAAAACTAGTCACTATCTCTGATACTTGTTTGACAGTGTTCTGGTTTTTGGCAGTGGCTGTGAGGGGCCAAGCCTGGAGCCTTTTGGGTATGTCTGGGTTGTTATTCCATACCACCAAGGGCAGGAGAAAGGCACTCTCACTTTGGAGAAGCTGGGAGTGTTTTCCAGCCAGGAAAAAGCAGTTGGCATGGGAGGTCCATTCACCATTGTTCATTGACTCAGGGTCACACCAGGTTGGCTCAGTCAATGATCATTTTTTGCATGTAAATCACCCTCTTTTTGTATACTTCTTTTATTAATATTGTTGCTGTTACTGTTTGGGTTTGTATCTCATTGCTGTTTCCTGTAAATAGTTTTTATCTCAACCCATCTTTTTAACCTTTTTTTGTGCCTCCAATTTTCAATCCCATCCTGAAGCAGGAAAGGGGAGCGGGAGAGGGGCATCTGATTTGGGAAAGTCTCAAGAAGAGGGGGTGGGGATAGGGAGAACTAAATTGTAGATTGCTGTTTCTAAACCACGCCAGGCAGCGATGATGTTTTCAGTCAGGAAAGCAAGAGGTGAACTACAAGCTTTGTGGTGAAACTTCAAAACACCTGTCACATCCTCATTGAATTCTGCCGCTCGGAGTTACAGAATGAATTCCCTTAAATTATTTGACAGGTGATGTTTGAAGATCTGACAAAAAAAGGAAAAAACATCACAAGCACGTCTCAACTATGCAAGACAGATACATGTTCTGTTGTCCTGTTTTTTCTTCTTCTTCCTGTCACTTCTCTCAGAGCTTTAAGCTGGGGCTGACTGAGCAGATCACTTGTCTGCTCAGGAAGAGATTTTCAAAGCACATATATTTAAAAAACAGGAGAAATAGTCACTAAAATCTTCAGGAAATAAATGTGCAAGTTTTCACTGGAGAATCCAGTACTGTTTCATCTGGACTTATTTCCTAGTCATTGCATATACAAACTTCTCAGAGCATTTCTAACACCATCAGAGATAACTATTTAAGCAAAAGTCAAAAAATTCTCTATTAATTACTTGTAGCTGAAAAGAATATACCAACAAGCCATCTCGGGAAGCAGCAGTAATTCCAGTGTAAAAAGGACGTCAACAGCCCAACTCTATACCAGAAAAAGGTAGTCTGTGCCACAACCTGGACCCTACCTAGCATTCATAATTGCATACCAACAAAATCAGTGTCCTCTCCACTGTAAGTAATAAATTATTATGGAAATAGAAAATAATTCAAATTCTGAAAAAGAAAATAATGACACCAACACAAACTCAGTCAGAACATAAGGAACAATACTCCTCCTGTTCTAAAATGTACTTTAAGAGCATGTGCAAAATTTCAATGACCTGGTTTTATGCATGGCAGAATATTGCTCTGTGTAAGGGCCTTTGAACAAACCAGCCACAGAAGGTGGTCCTTTACTGAGTCACCATTCATAGCTCCTAGAGCATGGACAGGCAGTGGAGAAATATTCTTAATTTGAGGAATGACAACATGTCTGTAAAACTGTCTGGTTTAAAAGCTTCACCCAGGCTTTCTGGGATAAAACTTGGGATTTTTTTCTTGAGAGGATAAATAGCTATTATATACCATCTTGTGTTCATTAGCTAATGCCCAGCTGTGAGATGTGCTGAACTTCAGCATTAAACAGTCATTAGTGGAACATAATTTGGTGCCTTACAAACACCCGGTAAATACAGTAATGTTTGTCAGAAATCTTCCACTAAAACTTAAGAAATAGTATTTTTCTATGTTTTCTGAGGACTGAGGTCAGAAATAACTTGTACACTATGCAAGGCCAAAGATGATCAACCTGGCCGACACTAGCTGTCTTGTCAAATATAGGTTAATAAACACCAACAAGAAGAATTTGAGAAAGAAAACCAACTAGGGTTGAAAGATGAAGCAGGGAAATTATTTCAATGACAGATACATCCTCTTCACAGACTATAAGTCAAGTATTCATCAAAGTACTTGGCTGTGGTCTTGATCATAATGTGTAAATACTGTACAAAGTTAAAATTATTTTTGTAATGTTAACACATTTCTTGTGGGATTGGATCCTCTAACAAAGAAACCACTTTTAGTCCAGGTTTACACAGCAGGTAACTGGCATTTAAAAGATTATGACATGCTAAATATCTTTATTTAGGTGCCCAGCCTTCTTGCTTTCAGTAGTATATTTTTTTATTTTAAGCAAAGTGTCTCTGTAAGATCTTTGCAGTGACCTAGCTATAAACAAAATTAAAAATTTGGAATTAAACTTGAGCTCTCACATCTTCTGCTCTGTTCTTTATTATATTCACAAAACACCATAGAAAAATTCAGCAGTTCTATAGTCAGAATTAGGTAAACTGTTGTTTGTGAAGGGGAAAAAAATACACAGGCTGCCAGCAGTTTTGTTACACTTACTAATAAAATTATGTAGAAATAAATAGTTATTACGGCTAGAAAGAAGGATGCAGAGAAAAAACGTTAAAAAGTGCATTCCAGCAATACTCAGGTTAAGGAGCTAGGGACATAACTAAGGAATTCAATGAACCACCAGCAATTACTTTTCAAAATTCAAGGCTGTGGAGATATCTTGTAAGTAACTGTAGTACCTACATTGAAAGCTTGGAAAAGGGCATTCATGGCCACTGACCACTTAGTGACCACTCTAAAATAAAGGAGAGAAGCCTGCATGGTGCCACACAGAAAGTGTGGAGAAGGAGGCCTTAATGGACAGCTTCCCAGAGGCCTCTTCCCAGGGTCTTGGGCCAGTCTTTGGTTCTACTGAGTGAGGTGACACCACACAGCCACATCTAGGCTTCCACACTGGCCTGGGTTTGAATACACTGTCATCACAAGTGCTCTGATCATCATCATCATGGAGCCATGAGCAGCAGATTTCCTACAGAGGCCCAAGAGGAGCAAAAGTGAAGTCTTGGTAGCGTCTGATGGAGGATGCTGCCCAGGCTCATCTCTCCATGGTAGTCATGGATCTCAACTAGCCCTGCATAACTGGCTTCACTTCTTAGAGCAAGGGAGAATTGTCCTCCTTTCACTGCTTCTTCTGAAGTTTTCTTAATCCTTGCACACGTTTTAGACAATGAGAGAAAAAAAGAGAAAATGGAGTAAATTCAAAGAACTAAAAAAATTTCCAACTGGCATATGAAGGTATTTTTAAGAAAATACTGCATTTGGCAACTGTGGAAGAGAGATTCAAGCTGTGCTCATGCAGAAAGCATCTGTATAAAACCAAAGGAACTGCTTTGCCATGTCCATAATACACGCCAGTAGGTAAAATGAAGAAATCAAATATTTAGGGAACATCAGTCAGGGATGACTCTGACAGTCAGATGTCAACAGCTTAGAAAGAAACTTCCTCATTTTTGACCTGGAGCAATCCAATGGAGGCAAGGAATGTGCCTGGAAACATGAAAGGCAGAAGGGAAGCATCAGCTACTCACCCTTGCATTGTATGCAGGTGAACTGAGCCCCCACTGCTTTGAGGCAAGTATTAATCATCTGCTGGCACAACAGCATCACAACAATAAAACAGTCAGATTTTGAACAGTCTTTAGTGTCTTTTTCTTCCAAAGAAAAATAAAATCTCACACTGAATGAACACGGAATTGCAAACTCCTACTCTATACATGTATATGTGTAAATAGCTTATTTTCCTGTATTAATTCCATTCATTTCAACTCAGCCACAGTGAAATTCTCCTGAAACACCTCTTCTTGGAAAGCTTCGTCTCCATATCTTGTGTATTGAAAAATTTCAGATGTCTCTGCATAGAAGACAGTTATGAAGTTGGCACTGCTTGAGCAACTAAGGCCATGTTAGTCCAAGTCCAGACAGTAATACAAATTAACTTTAATGGAATCACGTGAAATAAATTTACTGCTTTCATATCACACTTGAGTTTTGTTTTTTAATATACAAAAAAGGTATGTCACCACAAGGAGAGGTCTGGGGAGGAAAATGCTGTTACTGTATGAGTAGTTGTCTCTACAGCAGATTAATTTGTCTTAAGAGTATAAAGAAAGCTCTGCTGCTGTAGCATCTCTTACCGCAGCTCCTCTTTGACTGGGTCTCCTGCACTGGCTTTCTTCTTGCAGTCATATATAGCATTTTGTACACACATTTAATGCTATGAACCCCTAAGACTCCACCATATGCACCACCACTGCAATTATCGCTGTTCAGGGAGCACATCCATATTTTTCAGTACTAGGTCACCTTTAAGCATGACAACAATATGGTCCCAATATGTTTATATTTCAAGTGTTGGATTATGATAATGGAATGGCTAATCTCATCTGATCCAGTAACAGGTATTATTTAAACACATCTTTACTCTCTAGTTGTCTCTGCTATTGATTCATACTGGAAATCAAATTTTGCAAACCACTTATTTTATTAAACCCTTTAGATTTTATGTAGAAATTTAAGGTTTCATTCTAATTAAATATACAGCACAATTTTTCTTACAACACAATTAAAATAGCCATTTATGCCCATAACAAGACAGTTACCATTCTATGTCCTGCAGCTAATTGTGATCATTCACAAACAGAGTTTGAAATTATGAAGAATTTTCGGTGGTGTACACCTGCCCCCTTGTGCCAGTTTTACATGACTGTCATTTCCCTTGCTAATGAACTACAGCTCACCCAGCCCTGAAAGTCTCTATTAAAACCTCTTATGCAGGTATTTTGCTCCTCATTTTCTTTCTCAGTGTACGACAGAAGAAGAAAAGAGGTATCGTTGTACATCTCCATCTCAGCTCCTGGACATGTTTTTCTAAAAACGCAGAGAGATTTAGAAAAATGGGAATAAGTTCATAGCTATCAATCACGTGTATCAGGAGGATTGCAGCAAATTACTGTGGCCAGTGGCGGTTTCTGAATGTCTTCTCTGCACCACACAAAGAGACCTTTGCTCCCATCACAGCAGAAAACTGCCCAGATAAAAGAAGAAACAAGAGAAGCTTGTTCTGCCCTGCAAAAAGAAAGTAAGTAAACAGTGAAGGCTGGTTTTCATGATAGAAACCTACCATTCTTGGAAAATTGTTGGCCAAGGGAGGCATTGAATGCTTCCGAGTGTAATTTGATTTGAAGAAAAGAAACTAATTCCAATAATGTTTCTTCTGTTCCTCCAAGCTTTGTAGCTGGACTGGAGAGTGTGAAAAATACTCATCACAAGTACTCACATAATCACCTAGGAGAAATGGTGCTTGAACATACCCCTATTCTACAGCCCGCGTGCAGGAGCAAGTGGCAGGGCTCAGCTCCCAGGTAATGCAGTCCGCCACAGCACACTGGGGTACCTCTGGCTCCACAGCTCCTCCTGCCTCCCCCGGTCTGTATGACCTCCTGGCATACCGGCTACACTGCCTCCATTGCTGCACTCCCACCTCCAAGGTAACACGTCCCTGTGTCCCTCCTGCCACAGCTGCTGCTCTGATGGTTGGGATAAAAATATGTATAAAAGCAGAAAGAGCATCTTACATAAAAACTAAGAAAAAAGGAGGGCTCAGAAACCTGTGGGTATTGAGCACATGCTGAATGGCAGGGGAGAGCTGCACGTTTTGCAGAAGGTGCCCTCAAGGCCACCCAACCAGCGTGACTTGCCCTGGGAAGGTTCGCACTCAGAACCTGGTGATGCAGTAGAGGTGAGGTAACACCAGTTCATCAGCAGCAAAATGTCACTTCCTCAGAGCTTTGTGAAGAGCACCCTAACCCTGAACAAAGGTGGGACAAAATTAGGATTTGGCCCTCACCTTTTCCAGGTGTTCCATTTCTGCTTGAGGATTCCCTATCTGTTCCAGGTCAGCATGAGCATTCTCCCACCCATTCCACAACATGATTTTAAAATGACCTATGACATGTGCTTAGCCACACAGGATGCACTGAATCAAAGCCATGTGCTATATATCATCCCTTCCAATTTTCTTCACAACAGGTAGGAAATACTGAAGCCAAAACAAGGTCCTAAACATCTCCAAGCTGAAGCCCCTCACCTAGGGTGACCCAGGCACTCATCAATCCCCTCTCATGTTTTACAGCCTTGAACACTTTGCTCAGAGGGTGTATCTCTGATTCTATTATAACAACTCAAGAAGAGATGGTCTTTCAGAGCATGACTGATTTAGTAATTCAGTAACTCAAGTCCTCATCCAGGATTTGTTTGCTCTTCTCACCATCAAAGCAATTTTGAATAAGCATCTTGTCCAAGAATTCAAAACTGATATCCATTTCACTGATGATGTCCCATTTCACATAGCTTAATTAAATATTCCTTAAACTAAAAAGAGGGATAAAAAGTCAATACAGCTCTAGCCTAGTTGTTTGACACTTGGTTTAAGGGTAAACAAAATTTTATGATCCCTAATTCAGTAAGCATTTCACTATTTATATTTAATTCATTAAAGAATGATGACTGAGCACACTGGAGTGTTAAAATGTTGAGTAAAATTTCCAGCATTGCTCTGTAATCAGATTCAAATTTCAGATGTAATTTGAAAAACCCCCTGCCTCTCATCTTCCTGGTTCTGAATCTAAATATATTATAAAATCTGCCTCTTCAATCTTGTTTTTGCCTCAGCTGAACACACAGCATGATACAGACAAGAAATAGAGCAGATTAAGAAATCTTAGTCCGGACTAAGAAACAGGGTCCCTTTATTCTGATATGATCCATGGTTTCACACCATCGCTTTCTGAAGCTATATAAAGCCATCCTGTAGAGAACCCTTCACTGCATATTTGTACAGAATTTAAATGAAGAAAAGCTTTTAAAATACACTAAAGCACAGACTAAGTAATCTTGTTCCACCTACCTTATTTAGCCATGAAGTTCTGATCCAGTTCTGATTCCCTATGACGGCGATCGGGGTTAAAGCATGTTGCAATAATACATGAAAAATCTCTTGTCATTTAACCCTCCCAAAAAGTGATTCCGTTAACTTTAAAATATATGGTCACTAGACCAGCAGTATTTAGAGAAGGAAAAACTGGGGAGGCACAAGAGTGTGTGTGCTTCATGGATCAACTTGTGGGAGAAACTAGTTTGATTGTGCCCATGCCCTTGTTTTGAATAGTTTTGTACCAGTTCAGATTACAGTTCTGGCCTTCTTGTAGGAGACTAAGTCCTGTTCATATTCTTGATCTCTGAGAAAGTGCTGGGAAAAAGAAGAAATGCTTAAAATAAGAAAACATACACCCACAGAATGGCAGAAAGCCCTCAAATTAGAGAATCTGATGTATCCTTCTGTCTTAACCATCATACCATTAGAAGCTGAAACAGAAAGAATACCAACAAAGACCTAAGCAGCAACAGGCCAAAACAGCATCTAAACTCAATCTGTCCAAAAGCAACTGCAGCTGTGTTGACTTCATAGCATCTGGAAAATAAACCAAGTTGCAAAGTTATAATTTTACTGATCTCACAGAGCACTGGTACTGCAGTGATGGCTACTATTTTCAGAGTGACAAGTTGAGAAAGATCTCACAGGAGTCTTTCACCGTTGCCATTGTAGCACGTCCTCTCTCTCATAATAATCACAGCTGTGCAACAGAGCTTCATGGCCAGTGGTATTTGAACAGGGAGTATGTTATTTGTGTGATATGGTTCTTGAGGGCGGAATAAAGAGCCTTGGAATGAAGGATATTTCGCAGATCTTATTTAGCGTAGCAATGAAAAATTGTAGGAAGAGAAAGTTACTTGAAGTACTCCAATGTTTGTGGTCCTTTTCCCATCTCATAAAGGTAACTGCTGCAAGGAATGCAATGTTGAACATAGAGCAGAGCAAAACCATTTTAGTGGGATTTAAGGACTGAAAGAAAATGCAAGGGAGCAAAGCTAAATTTTGGTAACTTTAAGATTTGAAAGCATAACTGTAAACTGTTGTCTTCCAAGAGCTTACAACACCCTTGAATGTATTCTTCCACTGAAGATTAATTTCTCTAACTAGTCATGCTAGTCATGCTGGGAGGAGCAGAGCTTTCCCACTATTTTTAATACAGTTAGAAGAAGGGAAAATAATGGTTAGAAATGCAAGCATGCTGAATGTCAATTCAAATGCCTAGCTCCACATTACACACGGTTTGCCAAAACTTTCTGATTAACTTTATTTCCATATAGATCAAGGAATTGTTTAAGCTGCACAACTAACCAGTTAACTATGAATAATTGTCATCTCATTCTTGTATTTGTTTTGAACTGCTGGAGTAGAAATTAAAATGACAGTCTCTTGAATAGCTGGGTCACTCAAATAAATACATAAATTCATTTCTCAGTTGAACCACTTGCCAGCAAGACCAGATCTGCCACTTATCCCATTTAACTTGAAATATCCACACTGTATAATAGCTGCAGTCATCAAGGTCTGCCTAAATAGTCCCTTAGAGCATAATTCATCTAAAACATTTTAGATGCATGCTTCTTAATGTCAGTACAGGCTACAAAATTGGAGGATGTCAATGTCATCTGGAGTCAGAGGGGCTGTAGGTCAGAAAAAGTGTTTACTTTATAATGATATTTATTTATAGAAAGGCTGGGGTTTGGTACAGAGATCCCACCTGATGAATACAGAAGAAGCAGTGCTAGGAACTGAAAGGTTCTGGTGAGCAGGATAGTGCCTATCCAACACAGCTTCCACAGTGAGCAACCGACTGCACTGACATGGTATGAGCTCTTCACTCTAACACTGACACAGAGAGAAAGACTTCTGAATCAAGAGTTCAACCCAAAATCAGGGATAATATTATAAGGATGCTAATCCTCTGAAGAAGAGAATGAAGAAGAACAGATTTAGGTATTGATGAGACAGATCTGCCTCTTCTCTGAAATCAGCAGCTTATTTCAGAAGCAGCCACAAGTGCACAGAGGCAAGGAAAGCCAGGGAATGCACAGTCAAGAGGACTCTTCAAAGAAAACTGTTCATGGCTGAGCCAACAGAAATGTAACACCACTTGGGGTAAATGGACACGTGCTAAAATTCTTTGAGTTCTGCTGAAAGAAGAACAGGCAGGTAAGCCACACTAAAGTTCCAAATCTGAATGCAGAAACTATGGAGGCCAGACAGTGGTCTGAAAGGGCCCTAAGCCTATCAGGTTTGATGACAGAGATGTCAGAGCTTGACAGAAGAAGGAAGAGACAAAAGGCAAAGAAGGACAGTGAAGCCAGTGTACAACTGCTGGGGGAGGGAGAACTTAATGGGGAGATAACACTAGCATTTTTCAAGCAATTCAAAGTCTTCTCAGTTCCTTGAGATGCCTCTTAAAAATATCTTCTTTGGATCATGGAAAAGCTGCTGTATAAGCAGCACAGGCAATAAGCATGTCAAGAGAAGATGAAGGAGGAGGAAAAATTATGGCTTGAATCACAGATCACAAAAGCTGACAGTTGTTTGTGAAAACATCGAAAATGGATATTTATGTTTCAAGCAATATTTTAAGATACAGATGTTAATACCTGCAGATCTCTCTGTGTAGACACAAGTGGTCAAAGCCATGAGCCAGTAGTCTTCTGCATAAGAACAGGCCTCTCCATATGTAGATTTTATCAACAGCAGGCAAGTGGGAAAGAAACCAAAGCTAAAATACATAGAATTAAGGACTTCTTAGGCTCTTTTTAGGACATAGTGCATAAATATGAATCTCCAGTTTCTGCTGCCATTGTTAAGCACATGCCCAGCAAGTAGTACATCAGGCAGTATCAAATTGGTGGAGCAGGTGAGCTCCTTACGGTACTAAACACAGTTCAGAGTTAGGAGCATGCTGCGGTGCCTTGGGGCTTAGTCTTCTGACTGCACACAAAGGATTTCCTTCCTGCTGGGCACAAAAATACGTAGTTTAAACCTAAAAACATTTTTTTCCCTCTGTACTATCTGAGATCTCATTTTCTCAAGGGATAAAGTTGCCTTTATGAATGCCATATGCCAGTAGATGGCCTGCTGGGATTCCAACTAATTGCTCAAAAACTGGAAGAGGTATCTGCATGCTACCCCAGAGTACTTCTGACACTGCAGCACAGACACGCACACAGACAGGCCAAGCATATCCACATGGCACTGCTCAGCTTGCAGGTTGCAGTTGTTCAGAAGGTGCCCTCAGTCACATGGTGTGGACTTGTATTAACCTCTGCAGCCAAGTCTGAGTAAGAAATCTGTGACTTTTCACTTCAGCCATGCCTTTCCACCCATTTCATGCTGCTTCTTTCCTTATGCCAATATTACTGGTTTTGAGGTTGTGCAATGAACAATCGCCAAAAGAATAATGATAAAAGAAAACATCTGGAAACAAAAAACCAAATCTGGATCATTTGGTGATATCACTTTAATGTGTCTCACAGGTAACTTCATGGAAAGATGAGAGAGGTAGTCATGAAAAAACAGTATTGGAAACATGGTTGGGCTTGGTGGTGTGAGTGGGAGAAGGGAGAGAAGGCAGGACTTGTCACAGCCAGTGCACTGGGCAACTACTCCCTCACTACAGAGAACGCTGTGGTACATTAGCTTATTCTTGCTAATTAACACACCAGAGAAAATCAAGGACCTAGTTCTGGACAGAGCAGAAATCAGGACAACCTAAAAGCAATGATAGCTAGGAACTCTTGACCTGTCCAATATACAGCATGGAGGGTTTCCATGAGAATTTCAAGTGCCACTACATAGATACTTCTGGTAATTATGTTCTATGGGGCCAGTAAAGACAGGAAAGTACTTCAGTACCTCTAGCAAATTATGGAGGGATTTTCAAATAAAACACATTCTGAGTGCTTGAGGTCCATTTTGCAGCTCTTAAATCTTTATCTTATTGAAAACTGCTGTTTGTTACAGTGTACATAAAGATTGGATATTTCTATTCTGGCAGCATTTCAATATCTAAAAGCACCACAGAACATGGAATCACAACTCTGTAACCAATTAAACTTCATAGGAAATGCTAACACATTTCCTAAGTAGAAATTAGTGTGGTAGCGACTGCATGTCACTTACCTAGAAGGAAATAATCAGCTCCATTTGTGGCTGCCATTTGTCCTCATACATTGTTAACAGTCTTCTTAAACTAACACTTGATAAAAATATAAAAATTCTAATGCAGTCCATTGTACTGTACACTTAACTCTCAAATAAATAAAACATGTCCCTAAGCATAATAATCTTCTTCAACTACAGGCAGAGCAGTTCCAAAATACTTCTGGATTTTATTTTCACTTAAACTTTCTTACAATGTCTTAAAAATAATTTACTTGTGTAAATGAATAAAGACGACATTTGTATATAAAATTATCTTTAAAAAGCCAGCAATTCAATTTCTTTTCATTAGTGTTGCACTGAGAGCACACCTAACCAAATACCCATTCAAAGACAAGCAAACCAGTATCGATTAAATCAGTGGACCTCCTTCACATACTAGCTCTGCTTATTTAAACAAACCAAGGGTCATGGAATGTAACTTGATGTTCTGTTGAAGGGTCACAAATACAGACTGAAAAAGGCAAATTAACCTTTTAAAGAGAGGGCATGTCTGAAATAAAACAGTGTTTTAGGAAACTGTTTTCTGAGGTCAAGCTTGATGAATAGTGCTAAATAGCCTCCTTAAATTTGAAAATTCAAAGCTTCCTTAGTTAAAGCAATATCCATCTTTGAGAGCTTTTATTAATGGGTATGGTAGCTTTACAGACTGTTGTTTATGAATATAATACATACATAGTGCTGGGTTTAATATTTTATTTGAATGACGTTTAATGTTATGCAAAATAAATTGTTATGTTACATCCACTGTGACATCAACTAAAATGTGAACTAGTTTGCATAGGTTAGTACTTTGGGCAGCATGATGTTGCTCTAGTCCACCAAAGCTTAAATATTCACAGTGTAGAGGAAGAAACAGGAATTAAAGCATTTCTACTAAAATATATTTTAATAGCTGGTGTTAACTTTCTGCATAACAAAAGCCAAATTAAGATGATACATCATATGATCCAAGAGTAAGTTTATCTGTCCTTTGAAAAACAATTGTTACCTTCATAACTGTATACCCCCAAATACAGTACAGTTTTGCAAAATAACTAAAACTTTACACACTTTAAAGCAAACATAAGCCAAACTGCACAGCGGTTCATTTTTGCTTTTTATATCACACTGCAAAAACCAACAGCTGAGAGATTTTCCACATCATGCTAATCAATGTCAATACAGTCATTGCTGTCTTCCAATGGTCTAGCAATTTCTAATAGTAATATTAAATACACAATTGAAATGCTACAGTATAGCTTATTTCCCCCCCAAAATAATAATAATTAAACAAATGTCAGCAACAACTGGATTACAACTTAAGTACAATATGCAAATTCTATTTATCAGACACAAGAAGCATATGAAATTCCTTTGAATATACTGTTGTAGTGCAGGCAGTTTAGGAAATAGAGCTTTCAGGTTTTCTTTCCAAAGGAGAGATGGGGTTCCTATGGCATAAAGCTGGAGAAAATCACTAAAGCATTGCAAAATGGTTTCATCTTCTACAGCTCACGAGTACTTTGCATTTGCCAGCACATCAGTTTGGAGGACTTCTTTCAACAGCATCTTCTGTCTGTTTCAGTATATTATTTAAACATTTACTAACTAAAGCATATTCTATATTTTAAATGGACTATTAATCAACTTAATAAAAATCTAAGATTTTATACCCTGTACCACCTTCTGCCAAAGACCTCTGTATTTGTAATTTCTTTTTCATCGTACAAGATGACATGCAGTCACTGTACAACAGAAATTAGAATTATTACCTTTCCCAAGTACTGGAGACCTTCCACATCCCCAAGAAACACTCGGCAGGGACACATTTGTCAAAAACATAATCCATGGGAGGTGATTCTCTGTCAAGTCCCAATCTGCTGAAGTAGTTTATTGTATGTCAAATGTAATCAAGAAAACCCTGTTTCATCAAGACTAAATGCTAATGTTCCATAATGAAAAATTACACCTGCAGTATCTGTATGTAGCTTTGTTTAAAAAATGAAGATTAGCCAGGCAAGAAAGAGTAATGAAAAGCAAGGCACCCATTTGTTCTTGTATGTATGCATGAATATGCTCTATGTTGTATTCTACATTTACACTCGTGTTAGCAAGAATTACAGCATTCATTACAGAATTCTTTATTTCTAAAACAGGAACATGTGGACTTCCAACCCGAACTTTGGAACAGCTTGGGAAAATCAAGTCCTTAAAAGCCCTTTCCTTTTCCCAGAAAAATGTTGACTACAGGAAGAAAGAACAGTGAGGGAAACATGCTGTGCTAAAAATGAATATAAACTTTAAAGGTGACAAGATGGCATGTAACATCTTTTCATCCCTACATCACACTGCATGTAACAGTCTCCAACATATGCTTTGAAAAATATGTGCTGGCACAATTTAGTTTATGACTTACTGTCCCTACCTTACAAATTTTAGATCTTATTAAAAAACCATTTTTAATTGCATTCTGATAATTTTGGGCCTTTGCATTGCTTAGAACAAAGCTGCAAAATTACACTAAAGTTTGTTGAATATCAAAAAGCAGGAACCATTCCATATAAATATGAATTTCTAAGCATATATGACAGAAAAGTTGACTACAAGAATAAGTAACTTAAACCAGATCTTAATAATTCTGCTGACATACCATTCTCAAGAGGAATACAATTCACATCCTGTTTTGTTTTCTTGACCTTTTATTTTTTGCAAATTGCTTTAGTCGCTCTGCCAGGCTAATGAATATTCAAAATTCATACAGGAAATTTTATTTCTATTGTTTAACATAACATAGTTCTCTAATGACATCAAATGCTCATTTTCTGATTTACTTCTATACATAAAATATTCAACACTGTAAGCTGTCTCCTCATTTAGGAAGAATGATCACGTATTTATAGGTGGAGACTCTTTGCTTTTTAAGTCACTAAAAATTGCAACTGGATGCCATATAGATATTCTCTATACATTTTTTTTATTCATATTTGGTTTACAAACTGACATCTTGTTTTTTATTCTTGTCAGCATTACACAGCTAGTAGAGCAGCACAGCAGCAAGTGACAGCCAATTGTGCCTCACGCATCACCTGAAAAATTTGCCAGCCAGCAGAAGATGGAATTCCTCTCCTTGCTGTTGATGGCCAGCAATGAAAACCAATACAGAAGCAAACTGCTTGTTTCAGAGCTTCTAGCTCAGCATACCACATCAGCCTTTAAAAAAGCCATTTGACTTGCTGATTTCATGTGGATGTCACCAGTAACGCACAAGGGTCTGCTGCAAGAGCAGCTCCTTATGCAAAACTTGCAATAATTTTAAATCACAGCAGTCAGCTATATAAATTGCATATTTGCAGTCATGGAACTTTGCTTTTAAAACAGAATTTTTGAAATTAGATATTCCTGGACAGCTTTAGCCTTGAAATTACGCTGCTGACAAGAAAGCAAAGGTAATTCCACAGTCAAAGACCTTTTTTTTTTTAATGCAGTCATTCCATTCTGCTTGGCAGCTGGAATCATCCCTGTCCTAGCAAGACCTAAAATAAAATTGCATAAGCTTTCCAATTTTTAACTGTATGCCAAAATAGAACTTGCAGGTATTTGCATTGACAACTTCCAGTTGACATAATAAATGCATACTGCCTTACTCCTTTATTTTTTTACACAGTCATTGCAGGATTTCCTACTACATGAGGCGAAAAATACAAAATTGTCTGAAAACTCTATATTTAATTCTAATTTAAAAATTTTAGAAATGGAAGAAAGCCAGTGCAGACTCAATAGTCTGAGGGCTACTCCAAAGTTAACTTCCTTAGCACATGGCTGAACCCCAAATATTATTTTATGAGAAAAACATTTTCTTCCTTGAAATCTACATGAGTAAGTTCTCACATGAATCTTTAACTCTTTTGTCTTTTCTCCCCGAATTTCTCCCTGGGAGGGAATGCAGCACTCAGTGAAAGCAAAAACAAGTTTCCTGTGACCCAAGCCTGCAGGCACAATCGCTCTTACAGACCCACTGTGTCACCAGCTGTTTAATCCTCTCCCCAGCCTCACAGACTGAGATCTGGATCTCTCAGTTCTGGCCATAAGTTAACAGACCCCAAATAGCACATAAGAAGGTTTGTCAGCAGAATATTTTTACTGTTTTCTACAGATGGCTAAACTGAAGCCTAACGGCATAGAGTAGGTTGGATTTTGCTTAGTTAGCTTTCCCTTCGGTGTCAGTTATGAGAAAGATGACGTTGCTAAAAGAAAACATAATACTTCTCCATCATTAATCGTTTGGCAAGCGTACAACCCACTGTTGGATCGCCAAGAATTTGGGAGTAAACTGAAGCAACAGGCCATTGATCTGAAATGCACGACAAGTACCAGAGCTCTCCTCCACTGCTCAATGAGGCACACGTGTTTCTGCGGCAGGGGAGGGACATCAGCTCATCAGCAAAGCAGCCATAAGCGAGTTACCTGTGGTGAGTGAGCACGGGTGTGACTGTGGGCTCTGTGTGACTGCACAGCGCCAGGGCCACACGGGAGGGATTATTTACAGCAGTGCAGGTGAAGGTAAAGGAGCTAACATGAAGTATTGGTTGTACGTTGCCCTAATGGAAGTTTCTATTTCAATACTAAGTATTATTAGAAAGAAACAGAAGAGTTGACAAGTTTTATATTTTAGACAGTCTTTGCAAGGAATCTTCTGTGGAAAAGATACTGAAGAACTATGAATTCGGACCTGGATCTAATTGATGGTTTGCAATGGAAACAAAGCTAATAGATCGCTTGGAAATAAGAAAAAACGGTTAATCCAAGAATAAATGTGGATATACAAGAGTCAGGAAATTTTTGCTGTCAAAAGAGACATATTTACTGTAAGGCTGCTGGGCAGTAGGGGGTTTTACTGGGATTTTTACTGGCATATTACTTGTCTTTATTTCAAATTACTGAATTATCTACTCAACATTTTAATTTTTATTAGGAAGCTAACTGCTTAAACACTAAACATTTCCCTAGTAATCTGAAGATGTGTTCAAACTAAGTGTGTTAACCTCCTGTGACTTCAGAGTGCCATAAGAAGTGAATCAATTTTATGGTTATAACATCTTTGAGGTGTAGGGAAAATGTATTATCCCTTTACAGTTAATTGACCAAAGGCTTTATAGGATTGGCAGCACCAGGCTGCCATATATGTTTTTCATTTTGAGAGAACACTATTATAAGCAATGCTGTTTTCAAAGCTCTGAGCTTCTTGTGAATTATTTGTTTTTTCTTTTAAGGACTGTAAAATGGATTCTGAGTGAGACTGAAAACTGTTATAGCAGTGATAAAGTAATGATCATGAACTCTTAAAAGATTCTTCTGACTTTTTTCTAAAAGGTTAGATTTTAAGTAAATAATAATAAAGCTCAAAGGACTAGAGACAAAAATTAGTTAACAAACTCAATATAATTTGCTGGAAGCATTCCTGTTTTCCCAGTTCTCTGAACAGTACCATACATCCAGCCATCATCAATTGGTTGCACATTGATGATATAATCACCATCCCTGAAGGAAACTTCATCTTCATCTTGAGCACTGTAGTCATACATAGCTCTGTATGTTCTCTGTTGAAGGAAAGAAAACAAGACTGTAAAGTCAGGTCTAAACAGAGATGGATTGCTTCTCTGTGCACAAAGAAGAAAAGAGAAGCAAAAAAGAATGGAGGGACCAATGCAGAGAGAGAAATCACAAGTTACCTGTTGAAAAGGAACAATATCCCCTCTACGCTCTGTCAAATATACACTGAATATAGGCCCTTGCTCTGAGTAGCAAAATAATTATTTTGTTAACCCACGTTATCTTATGGCTTCAAACAAACAGATTTCAAACCTTTCACTGCATACTGAAATATGCTGGTGTTTCATTAATTCACTAGTAACAGTTCATTACATCCAGCCTCAACTAGCTCAGCTTCTGCTCCCTATTTGCATGATTCAGAAATAGCTTCTCCTGTGTCTTCACTACAAAAGAGACATAGTCTTCATCCAGGCCATTAACTTTTCCATCTCACTGAATGTCCTTCATTTCATTAAGATTTTACCCCGAATTAAGAATTAACAATATATTATTCTCTAAAGGAAAAACAAGACAAGGTTTTTTAAAGTCTATAAAAATAATTTTTATAAATACTTACATTTTCATATTCAGACAAAATGTTCTGTTTAGCACATGAAGTGCCATCATTAGTAAAGCTAAATTTCTCTACAACCCTGTCCACTATAAGACAAGAGTTCAACTTTTTTCTCTATTTTTCTAAATAGAGTATTTCTTTTCACTCATAACCAATAAAATGCTATCATTTATGGAATTCAAAGAGGATTTTCAAACTCAGGAAGAAGAGTCTCCCCTTGTATCTTAACAGCAGAATAAAACTAACTCATTTTAAAATTTCCAAGAGTACTTTCTTTTCCCTACCCTGGTTCTTGACAGAAGTCAAAAGCAGTTAAAGTATCACTGATAATACCCAATTTCCCTTCTGGTAATTTTTGCTATGTTACCATATGCAGCTGAATTTTTCTGGTACAATGATTTAAAGAGAAAAAAAAGCTAAAAACAGTCAATGTGTGAGTTCATGCCTATTCAGTACTATTGTCTGAGCCTTTTAAAAAACAGCAAACATCCCAACTCAAGAAAATAATTATGGATTAGTTTTAGTTCATATCATATATATGGGGGCCTGAGTGTTTTTAATGAAACTATTGTTTAAAAAGGTGGAGATGGAGTGAGCAGGCCATTTGTCACATGTTGGAAATGTGGAATTATTTAATCCAAACACTATAGGGCAACTCATCATTACTGTTTCCATTCTAGAAATACACTTTTAGTCTTGGCTCTACCTTTATCATTGGTAGTGCAAATTAAACAGGAGAGAGAAATCAGCTCCTGTTTGAACACTGGAGATCATTGGAGACCGCCTTTCCTGACAAATCTGCTCTGAACTGCATTTGAGTCTTGCTCTGTATTACTGTTCTCTGCTATGCCTTGTGGTTTTGCTGACCTACAGGCTGTGACCAAGAGCAGTTTTCAACCAGAGGTATGTGCTTTCCTAGTGGTTCCTTAATATCTTCCAAGTGTGCATGCAAGTTGATGAAAAAAAGGATCATTGTTTATGCACTATATGACAGCAAATAATTGCTTGGGTTCTGTCATCGCCAAAAGTTCCTTAAAGATTCATAGACAACTAGCAGTCGAAAGACTGCCTTTCAGAATCTTATTTTTCCAACTATTTCAACTGATGTCTGTGCTGAGCCTGGATACTAGCTCCAAAAAAGCAGTGAAAAATATGCTATTACAACAAACTCAGCAGCAGTTAGCCCTTTAAGCAATTTATTTCAAAAGAAGGTCCATTTAAGAAAAATGGTAGCAAGTCTATATCTGGTATAAGGCAGTAAATGGATTTTGCCCAGAGCCATGCTTATAGGTCTCCCTTAAATAGGAAAAAACTGGTGAAGAGATTAAATGTTTTGTTAAACTAACATAAAATTGGAAAAACAAAGAGGTTTTGCTCCTTCAGAAGATGCTCACTCATCCTTAGAGCACCAAGGCAAGGGACGTACCACTGCCATCTCCTTACATGCAGCTTGACTCCATCACTGTGGTGCACAGTTGTGAAGACAAACCCGCAATTTCAAACTTTAAAAGAATTTATTAGGGCCCTAAATGCTACTGAGAAACCTAAATTTACGGCCTTAACACCTAATTAGGTGCTAAATGGCTGTCAGGAGAAATCTCCATAATAATCCTGTTAGCATTTAATGCCTAATTATCACTGCAGAGTGTAGTCTGGGCTTTATAATCGAGAATTACAATGCCCAAAGGACTCAAAGCAGGGATTTTTAAAATGCATTTCAGTGAATTATTTCCTTTGTCAGTAGTGAGTTTAGCGGGTACTAAGTTACAAGAGGGTGTGCGAAAAGTTTGGAGTTTTGTAAAAGAGTCAAAACTCACTTATCTCCCACCTCCCCAAAGGTCTGTCTCACACCTCCTGCTCAGACAGACCAGTAGGTCTTGTCCATAGGAAGAACTGAAGCCCAGCTATTACATTCTCAGCTCCCCAGCCAGACCTGGGCTGGCAGGTGTGCATTTCCACTTCACCCCCAATTTATACCTGTTTTGTGGATGGCTCCTTGCAAAGAGCAGTAACTGTTGCAGCATCCTTCACATACAGCAGCTATCAAGGAAAGTCAACTTGCAGCACAGGTTTTGCTTTCCTACTACTCTTGGATATCTAACAGTGTGTGAACACCCCGTCATATTCCAAAGAGGAAAATAGCCTTCAGGTCTTTCTGTTATAAAACACTGTACCCTGAGCAACAATTTAATTCAGCCCATTATGCAGAACTGCTTACAGAAAGTGAGGAAAAGTTAAGAATCAGAAAATAACGCAATTTATCTGGGAAAAAAAATCTACCCAAAGATTGTGTTAGTATCATGCCTGATATAAAAGACAGCTCAAAATTAAATAAACCAGATTTTGAAAATTTAGAAATTAGAAAAATTGTTTCTCCATCTAGGAGACTGGTGAACATGATTATAAAATGAACTTATGCCTCTGGGGGACAGATTTGATAACAATACAACAACTCAGTTGAAAGGAGTAAATTTGCTACAGCAGCTAACTGCAATCATCTCCACTCTGACATAACCCATGGGATCTTAATCACTATTGCCCTAGAGATGTCCTGGCAAAACTCAGGTATTGATGAATGACTTTGTCACCTTCATTGCTTTTAGTTGAGTCTCAAAAACTGCTCATGCTTTGAGGTCACTATTCTAGGATTCCTTTCCTCCAGTCTCCTTCCCCTGGAACTTTCTTATCTTCTTTCCTCCCTCTGTTACTAGCCAGACAACTCTGAGTCTCTGGCAGTACTGCTCCAAGCCCAGAACCGAACAGTCATCTGAAGGCAATGAACCTAAACATTTTGTAAGTTTGACAGATGTCCTAGTCCTAGAGCATGTCCACACTACATTTTAAAAGCACTCCAAGACTGTCATCAACCTTCAGTCCGTGCAAACTGCTACATTCAAACACATCTCCAGCTAGGGATTCCTGCAAACACACTCTGAGACCACTCTGTATTGTCCCAATAGCTGAGTGTAACATGTCCAGGGCTCTTGGATAAGCTGCACAGGCTAATGAAAATATTCTGCTGCTAAGATGGGAAGACAAGGGAGCATGGCAGGTTTCTAACTGCATCTGAGATTCCTCTTTTGGAGCAGAATCATCATCCTAGGGTGGTAAGACCACGCTCAGTCTTCCTCACCAGACTAGCAAGTTAGCAGTCAGCACCAGGCCAGCAGTCCTTGATTTCCTCTCTCTGCACATGCTTGGGGTTTATTTTCTACAGGGAAACCCACTCAGTTTTTAAGAATAGCAAAATCAGTTCAAATCATGATGTTTGCTGTTCTCATTTTTTCCCATGATAAAGTATTATCACTTAAAGAATATCAAGTGAAAACAGTTTCACAATAGGGATAAGAAATCTGTTGAAATAAGTCAATCTTTTATTTTTAATATCTTTTAACATCACTCCCTTTCTTTTCCTGTTACCTTCACATTCCCAATTCTGGAAGAAGAGGCAAATGATGATTTTCAAGATGACTGAAATGACATGGTTTCAAGAGCCTACCAGGTAAGTCACTGGCACACAGAGGTATTAGAGAAATAGTAGTAATCTCCCAGCCCAGAGAACTGCAAAGGCTGGTAAGTGCATTCTGAGATTTGCAGGCATCTCCATTTTCTGTCTGCTGGATTTGAGGGCTGCTTGCTTTGCTCCCCAATGACTAGCAAATCTGCTGGCAAAGCCCAGGCTTATAGGTCTCCTACTTTTTGGATTTTGTTCCTTTTGGAAAGGAGCTAGCTCCCAAAGTGCCTTGTAATATCCTTGGAAATTAATGGTTGATAACCACTATCAGCTGTCTCAAAGCTGTCATGCAGGTGTTCAAAGAGTTTCTCCGGTTATTGACTCACTCAATGATGGAGGTATCTGGATCCCAGGTTTTCCAGCAAGTTAGCCCCCTCAGCCCCAGACAGCTGAGAATTTGGCATGCCTGAAAGTACTCACACCACACAGAAAGTCATGATCTTTACAATATAAAAGGTCATGGAGTTTCAGTCTTACAAAAAAAATACATGTTTCAGCTAATCTTGAAAACTGGTTTTTTCACCTTAGCAAGCTCTAAGTTTGGTTCATAATTAAATATTTATTCATCTCTAAAAAAGGTGACAGAGGTAGTAAATACACATTCATGCCAAATAGTTTAAAATTCAGTATTACAATATTTTTAAGGTAAAAGGTGGCTGGATCTGAACTAGCAAATCTCTAGGCAGTAATACGATTTTAAAAATACGATACCCTATAAAACTGATTTTTTTTTATATAGGGAGCTAAAAAAAACCGAAGCTCAATTTCCTAAAAATCCCAGCTGAACACCATTCAGCTTTCCCTTCCATGACCAGTTACTTTTAAAATTAAATATTCACTCCAGCTTTACATTCCCATCCACCACAATTAAGAACTTCATGACATGGCCACGGTTCCGTGATAAAGCCTCTTCTCAGTTGCCCACTAGTTAACTCAGTTTGGATCACACACGAGTCATGCACGACTGTTGTGTGGAATTAGAAAGGGCACAGCAATCTGGAGGTTGAGCTGGCTCTGTACAAGCAGAAGTAATACAGGTAGGCACAAAGCCTGCTAGCACAAAATCAGCAAGTCAAAACAATTGAAACTAATTTAAACCAACAGGGTGATCTTAAGAGATCAGTGGTTTTCATCCAGTGCTAGGAGCACAAATTCATCACAGAGCATAACATCAAAGTTCAGCCTGTGAAACACTGTCCAAGCATCTACTCTTTGTTTTAAGTAGGTAAAGGATTCACTTATTTCTCTGCTCTCTGAATATCATACATTACTTTTTTAATGTATTCTGCTGTAAAAGTTCTTACCACTGCCCACAGTCATTTAAATCTTTTTTATACATGAGGACTATCAGTTACATTTATGACAAAGAAAGGCAAATTAGGTCAACTATAGAATTCTAGGGGTTCCATTCAGTCATATTTAAGAGATTTCCCAATAGCTGATGATGGTGCTTACCAAATAAAATTCTCCTTTAAATTTAGTACTCACCAGACTTGTGGAATGAGGCTGTGAATGCATGGACCTCATGGATGACATACTGGTCTGGTGCATGTATCCATATCCTTGAGTCTGGCTTTGCTGATATGCCCCAGGGAGTACAGGGGCTGCATTAAAGAAATACAGACACATTAATTAATATTTAAAAACAGCCCCTATCTAGCATTTTGTAGAAACTGTAGACTATTTGCACTGTTAATAACAATTCCTCCATACAAAACAGTTCAGAATTATTTCCATAAAGAACATAAAGCTTTTCTAAGATTGATTTACACATAAATGTAGCCAAAGCTATAGCAATATATCCACAAACACCATTATGGTTAGTTGGGAGGAAAAGTTGAATGTACCATTAGAAGTTTAATCATAAAAAGGTTTATGAAAGCTTAAGACACCACTAACTCAATTTTGGTACTGACATAGATGAAGCACTAAATATATGTCCCATAAGCTGATATTTTTAAGGAATGATTGATGAAGAAAAAGCTAACACAGTTTTGAAATGGTTCACTAGAAATTCACTGTAATTAATTCTTAACTCATTGCAAACTAACTCTTATTTATTGGGCTATGAAGAAAGAAGGACTGTGATTCACAGGAAGAAGCAGAAATGTAAAAAACTGAGCCCACAGTTTCTCAGTTTATTCTGATTCCAGCAGCATTCTTAGTCCAACACAGAGACATCAATGCTTACTTATATATTTCAAACTTTTTCAGTATTTTCCTTTTACCAAGTAATTGTTCCATCTCTTTAATACATATTTTATTCACATTTTAACAATTCTATATGCTAATGATTAATATATTAACTTCTATTGTACCAAGAGCTGCTGAAAGCATCAATACAACCAACAGGGATCCCTAACTCTATTGCTTACCAGAAAAGCATTCATAAACTTCCCACATCTGCCCAAACACCCTACTTTGGCAACAGACTGATATAGAATCTGTTAAAAACATGGTTGATCAAAAAACTGTGAGAAATAAGCGCTGCGTGACTATTTTCCTAGTAAGGCCAAAAAGTATTTTAAAAGCAAAATTAAAAATACTGAAGTGGCTTTCAAAATAAAAATATTAAAGTTTAGTCACCACATATTTGTGCATGTTTTACAAGACTCATGCACTCTGAGAATAAAGATTTCTGGCTTGTATGGAGGTTATTAGCCCATCTCCAATGTTATTTGCCAGAATCTTACTAGTTCAATGAGAAATTCATTTAGCTACGATGAAAAACAAAGGCATTTCTGCTGATACTTTTTAAGTGGTCCATTTACCAGATAGTCTATCTAACCCCTCTGCCAAATGCCATATTTTGGTTAAAGGAGATGGAATTTATGCAGCACATGATTCAAATATCTTCAAACATAGAGTCATTCAGCAGTCCAACACTTTCTGGGATAGAGCTCTTGGGCTTGTTGAGAAGTAACAACCACTTCTGCAGCAGCCATCACACACAGATTCAAAAAAGAGCAAAGCTAATGTAAGATTTAATGGGGTTCACAATGTGTGGAAGGATCCAGGACTTGTAAAATGAAAAAATACACAGGAAAAGCAGGAAAATCCATTAAATAGATCTATTTATGATAAGTATTCATATTTGCACTACTATTACTCTGTAATTCTCTGCTTCTTGAGTTGTCAGGACAAGAAACACATGTCAAAAAAGGGATTACTGAGAAAATTTTTGCTGAACTATTTCAGAAAGAAAAGTCAACCTTGTGCCTTCACCAAGTGGTTTTACCAATCCTTCTCCAGCTAACAAAATCATTGATTTCAACAAAAGTTCTTCTTAAAACTTCCATTTAGTTTTAGTTAGCATATTCAAGTGCACTAAGTTTGTAATTATATTTGGGGATGCTACTCTTTGCTCTACTATACTTTAAAAGATAAGTAACACTATATATTTTATTAGGGTTTCTCTGATTTAGAAAACATGCTTCTAACTATTTTAATGAATAGATTGTTTCGTTAAATGAGGGAAATTAAAGTGATACGCAGTGAGATGCAACACTGGAACATGATGAATAATGGATGTTTTAGAAGGGCCAAGTTCATTCTAATGACATATAAGTAGAAAGACATTTTAAAGCAGTTCAATCATCAGACAATTGCTGCTCATTAACATGTTCCCAGGATTATCATGCATTAAGTGAATAGTCCTAAGTAGTTCATCAAATAATTTATGTTTCAATGTTGTTGCAAGCTATTTCCACATGAGCAGATGTAGCCCTTCATGAGTGCCGCAATGCCTCCGGTGAGGGCACCAGGTGTCCGCTCGCGGTTCCAGGGGCTGGCCGGCTGCTTCAGGGGTGCAGGAGGGCTGGTGAAGGTCCAGCAGGGGTTCACCTCGTCCACCAGTGTTACAGGCGCGCCGAGGAAGGAGAGACAAACGGAAGGGTTTTCCCAAATGTTTATTCGGGCACCAGGATCATGCCAGGGAAGCACTGGCACCGTGTGTTACAGTCACATATATACCAACATGAGGGGGCGGGGGAGGGTACAAACATCCTATGAGGTAGGAGTGAGGGGTTTGAATTTGGCGGGCTTTGTATAGGATTGTGAAATACAGAGCCCTCCAGGGGGGAAACCAGATACTGAGGGAGGGAGGAGAGAGATAGCAGAGCCTGGCCATGAGGTAAACCGAAACTGGTCATAGCACAATGCAACACATGAGAAAATAGAGAAAAACATAATTTAATCGAAGGTTCTGCAATTGCGCTGGAATGAACACATTTTGCCCAATTCACCACCAGCATGGATGTAGGCCAGTTCATCGACGTCAATGGAGTCTAATCTCCTCACACCAGCAGTCAATGGCTTCCATGGGTTGAAAACCAAGAACAACTTGGACTTTTTAACTTAGCAGGGAGAGTATCTTCAGCCAACACTGACCACTGATCAGCCAGCAGCCAGCACTGACCTGCAGCAGCAAAGGGCTGGCAGCTCTTCCCTGGTCCCCAGCAGGGCCAGACACCCTGAGAGTCCCTTTCTCCCTCCTGAGGGAAGCAAAGAGGCTGGTAGGAATCTTTCACTCTTGATTCCTTCTCCCCAAAAGAGATCTTTCTCATTTCCTATCAATCATCCCTTGTCAGCCTAAGGCAGCAAATCTACTGATGGTCAGCTTCTTTCTAACCTCCAAGCCAACTGGCTTATTTTTGGGAGGAAAACCCACAGCTCCTGCCTCTGTGACAAGTGACAGCAGTAGGTCTGAGATGTGCCTCCCTCTTTAGCAACCAGTCTCTCACAAGCTGAGAGAATTCTATCCAACTGTCTCAACAAAGCTGCATGCTACTATATCTGCAGTGATAAAAACCATAAATCCACAAAAATAAAGCATTTCTTCCAAAGTATGAGAAATTTTGGGAAGTGATAAAAGCTGTAGTATTAGAAAAAGATTTTATACAAACAAAAAGAAGGATTAGCTTTGCTAATTATCTTCTGGTCAATTATTTCGGTATCATATATGTGAGCATATATATCAGCACATACTATGTTGAAGACACTTGATTGAATAATTCCATGTGGGCTGGGGGTTTTTTCCAATTAAAAGAATGCTGTAGTAGTCTGCAAAAAACTTCACAAACTATCATTATTTTTTAAGAATTTTTTACAAAAAATACTGCAGAAACTTCCAGATAGTTGTCTATTTGGAAGACAATTTGGGAATCACATAAATAAACTGAATAGTGAAGAGACATCTGAGCTGTGTTTCTGGTGACATACAGATAATTCAAGGTGAGATTCAGTGATGCAGAGTTTGACTTTTTTTCGTCATCATCACACATAGTTAACTGCAATCTTTTGGCTCAGTCTGAAGCATAAAGTTCTATAACATCATAGATTGCAGCAGCAGCAAAAGCTATGGTTTTAGCTAACCTAAGGGAACAATAAAATACAGTGGTGGAACATGAAATTCATTTAACTGAAGCCAGATTTATTGGTGATGGAGCTGAGGGCTGGCCATTGCTCCCAGAAGTACAGGTGGATGTTTTTTTCTTGCATTAAGACTTTACCAGATGCATTCTGATTTATCAAAACTTACCTTTTTTTTTGCCCCACTTACCAAGCAAGCCAGATATTCAATTTAAATCTACTTAAAGAAATTTATCATATATCTCTTAGTATATCTTTACAGGCTTCCCCAGAGAAAAGAACAAGAAAAATGAATGAACACAATAGAAGACAAACAGAGAGGAAGCCTCCAAGAAAAAGAAGCAACTGAAAGAAGGATGGCAAGTATCAACTCATTGCCACAGACAATGAGGTCTGCAGTGTGTGTACTGATCAGGATATGCTTTGAGAAGAACTGGGAAGGAAAAAGGTCAAATTGTGGAAACAAGAAAGGAATCATTAAGAGAGCGTTGTATAACTACAAGGTTAAAAAATATGTCATGGTGAAAAGAAAAATCAGTTAAAATTTGAGTTTCAAGATACATTTTATCACTACCATACTTAAACTCTCTTTCATTCTTTTGTACAGCAGAACCTTGACAATCCATGGTAAAACAATACATCCTCAGTGGCAACTACTGCACTTCTGCCATTTACTGCAACACATGCCAATTACTGAACCACATCTAAAAGAACCACTTCATTTACTCTCACACACAACATCCAGTTTCAAGGAATCAGTAAGATCCTTCCTATTCTGATAATACCTCAATTCACAGTTTCACTCGTAGAGAACTCAGAAAGAATAATGCAAAATTCTGTAATCATAACATGAGAGAACACAAAGTGAAAATAAAGATTCGTATTACTATGTGCTTAATTCTAGTGTCTGTAATATATTAGGTAAAAAGCTGTAGGCTTTCTAAGCAGCACAAAAGAGCCAGAGTCCAGCACCATCATACATCTCTATGTTACCGCCATTACAATGAGTTTACCCAAAATAAATCAACCTGCATATGGGAATCATGCTGATCCACATAAATGGAATTCCTGCCCCTTTTCTTGTCTTGCTACTGCTGTATTTTACACAGGTTGCAACATTTGGCACAGGCTTCACAGACTTTCTTTAGAAAGCCTTCTCCATAGTTTTCAGTTTCTTCTTTCTTTTGCCCTTCCCTTAGAAATCCTTGGCTATGTCCCAGGCAACAGAAGACATAGTCATAGTGATGCAATCACATGTGGGGTTGTGGCAGACAGGGCACCCTCACTGCCAGGGCAGTGAAGAGAGCACTGAAGAAATTATTCTAATTATAGTATATGCTCCCCCTAGAGGGGAAACAGAAGACCCCTTCCCAAGATGCATTGTGCGCATTTCTGTATTCTGGGTTACCCTTGGGACTCAATCTCCAATCAGGCTGTTCATCTGTCCATCTTCCCTGGGAAAACGGAAGATGGACAGATGAACCCCACTTCCCGAAGGTTCCGCTCCACTCACTACCCCATTTGCTCTTCTCCCACAACCACTCCCTCAGACTCTTCCCATTGGATCCTGCACCCACATCCCTCCCCTGGCCAGCATCCCAGCCTGCATGGCATTGGCTCGGATGTTTCCTCTGCTCCAGACTCTGTACAGTGTAAAGCGGCTATGGGGTCTTTTGTCTCCCGTTCTTTGGGCACCATTCCTTCCACAAGTGGTAATTAAACAATTTAAGGAACCGGCCTTGAAGAACCCTTCTTGCAACTCATTAGTATAACGGCTGTACTGCTAAGATAGCAGATACAGCCTTCGTGAACTAGGGGAACGGACGAGAGCCACTCCAAAAGAGCAGAGCCGCGCTGTAGCAGCCCTCAGGACCAACACGAGGTGGAGTGTGCGGCCGCTGCCTCGGAGCTCCGAAGAAATGCCAGCGGAGGCAACCCGCTCGCAGCCAATGCGCAGACCGGCGGTGGCAGGGCGAGGGCAGCTCGACCAGCAGCGCACGGAGCGGAACCAGCGCGGGACAGGCAGCCCTTCCGCAGCAGTCCCAGCGGGCAGCAGCTCCTGGCGCTGACCAGCGGCCGCGGCGCAGGCGGGCGAGGCGCAAGCAGCAACCAGGTCTGCCGAGCCCTGCGGCTCAGGAGGCTGCCGTGTGCCCTGCACGTGGCTGATGGGTCCCAGTGTGGCCGTGACAGGGGTGGCTCCAAGCCCCAGCTGCAGCTCCCGTGTGGCAGTGGCACCGTCCATGGCAGAAGCGGCGCCCAACCCCCCCCGCCCCGCCTAGCACAAGGCATTCCCAACCTCAGGCAGCCCCCGAAACCGCTGCTACCCATGGAAAAACAAACTGTTATATGGGGTCATGTAGGTCTACAGGACATTTCTGGGGATTCAGGTACGCCCCTTGGCTGGCCATGTGGACAGGTCACTCTGCCTGAACTGCCCAGCTCCCTTGACCACTTCCCAGTGCAATACGTTGCTAAGGAAATACAATCTTAGGAAGTACGGAAAATATAGCTATTACTGCTGTGTTAAAGCTGGCGGATAATAACTGCTACCTTTTAAAGCTTTCTCCAGAAAGTGTTAAAGAGGTTACTTTGATTACAAATGCTGGCTAGATAATTTATATTTTTGTTTTCTATCAATTTCCCCAGACGCTGGCTGTTGCACACCATCATGTAAGTATTTAAAGTGATTTTTGTCAAAGAAGCCTCCACAAATAATATAGTCTGTCCCCATTTAAAATCAGGGCCAAATTTACAGTTAGGTTGGGTTTCTTCAGGCCTTGTCCTGTTCATTTTTATTTTGGGATGCAGATTTTACTATACCTCTTTGTGCAACCAAAAACTCTCTAATTTCTCCTATTTTCCATGCTCTGTATATTCCTGTACAAGCTCTTGAGATGACCTCAGCCCAGCATTGCATTAATCATAGAAGCATCTTGAGAACCAGTTTTAAGGAGAGATTTGAAGGAGGTTAATACATTGATTCTGCAGAAGTTAATATCCTGCCCAAACATAAACAGCAGTGGGACATAATTGTTGTCAGCCAAGAATTTAGTAAGAGATTTAAAGAAGGCCCATATCCCAGGCTAAGCAGAAACAAGAATCTTGACACTTTGGCAAATGTGTTAGATGCAGTGCAGGGATGGAGGCAGGACCAAGTACCCAAGGCCACGGCCAGCAGAAAGCAACACGCTGCTAGATCAGCTCAGCTGTTCCAAGGTATGTCCCCCTAAGCACCTCTCTTGTGCAAGCTGCTTCTGAATTCAAACCACGAAATAGCTGAGCCTCTCACGGGTGCTTCCTGCCAGATGGCCCAGCATCCAGCTCCAAACAAAGCTCCCCAGGTAATGCAGGTGCTCCTGTGTGCTCACATGTGGCATGCGCTGCTCAACTACCACCAAACCACTTGCATCCTAGATTTCCATAGTGCTTGTAAAAAGTCATAATGGAAGTTTAGAGAATATTAAGCCTAATGCAGACAGCAAGAGCTGTTTACTTGACAGTAAAAACAGGTATCAGAGAACTTAAAAGACTTTAATGAGTGTGCAAGGATTGCCCAGAGAGGTTGATATGAGGTACAGACCTCTGCAGCATCCCCATGGTACTGAGCAAGGAGATGGTCCCTAAATAACACGGTAAAAAAGCATCACCCGAGTAGAGAAAATAAACAGAAGAGTACAGGAATGTTAGGTACAGACAACATTAGGAAAACCTCAGTAATAATTTTACAGTGCAGAACTGATTGCCAAGAATGCTCCTGTCCCCAAATGGGAGGAAAATTTAAAAAAAAAAATCCCAAAGGCTCATGCAAAAATAAATGTTAAAAATTGGGTAAAGTAACATTTGTTTTGCCAGTCATATCAAAATATTTCTATTTTTCAATCTTTATTACAGTTTATGTGTCTCTTCAAAATTAAACATATTTCAATACAAAGATGGATTCTTTGTTTTAAAAATGCCAATCTTTAACCTTAAAAATCTCAAACTGAAAAAATGAGATTCTTTTGTCATTGAGATACTAGTCACATGTAACCCATTCCTATATAAAAATTTGCCTTTTAAAGTACTATCTTCTGATGAACACTGAAAAATTCCCAGCCATTTCTAAATTAAATTGCACAGCATTAACTTTTCAAATAAGCTAGAAAATTAAAAAACACGCTCTAAAGTGGTTATGACTCTCATCTATTACAGGTTTTTTTCTAATCAGAAAGAGTAGCACAACACAGTCAGATTTACTGAGAATATTTCGGGCTGTGTAAGCATATAAAAAACACTAACCTGAAGACTGAAGATGGTGAGACTTGATACAGAAAAATGCTGTTTTTAGAACAGTAGAAAACACCATGGTAAGGCATCTTGGCATTTTTTGTTGTAAAAGAAACTTTCTCTTCATTTCTTTTATTTGGTTTTTTTTTTTTTTCCTTTTTTCCCTTGCCCGTTAATGGTCAGTGAGTCTGCTTTCATGGATGTCTGAGCTTCCACGCTGGTTGCTCTCAGTGGCTGTGTCAGAAGCAGCAGTTTGTCTGCATGCTATCCATTGCAGGAGTCAGTAATAGTTAGTAAATTGGAATATCAAACCCAGATATAATTAGGTTGTTGAAATAACAACCTGAAAGTACGGCCTAATTCACAGAGGATGTTAATAAATATCTGCCATGCTCACTGACCTCATTAAAATTGAAGCTCTGAACAACTTGGAGTCAGTGGCAAATTCAGAATGTTACAGCTTAGGAAGTTTCCATAACCTAAATTCTAAAGATACAAGAAATAAACTGTGCAATCTTCAAATAGTTTAAAAATGATGGAGAAGGGGCCAACAAAATTACTGATCTTGTGTTTAAAATACCATTTACTATTCATGATGCAAAAAATCAAAATATCTCTACTCTCATTACTACATACTGACATACTACAATTTATAAAATCATGCATTTTAAATTAAACTTCATTAGTGTCACAATTAGACAAAGATTGTTTTAAAAAATAATTATTTCTGAATACCATTTTGTCAGCTAGCAATAATTAAGACTAACTAGATTGTATCCCCCATGTAACCTGAAGTAGATTATTATGGGAAACGCAGAATCATGCAAATATAACTCTTGAAAGCAACTTCAACTTAAGAAAATAAAATTTGATTTTGAATGAAATTACAACAGAAGATCTCCTATAGCTATTGAGCATACATCAGTGAAAACTATGACATTTTGAAAGAACAACAAAAAGAATGTCTAATGTGCTCATGACACTGGAATCCTGTGTTTTATTTGAGGTTTCCTTTTAGGCAGGGACTATCCCATATTTCAGTCCAAAGTTCCTGATTTGTATGAACAAGCAACATCACTAATAATAGTTATGTTGGTTTTTGTTTTATAAGTCTATCATAAATCCAATAGCAGATGGGGTGGGAATTTGGGAAATACTAGCTAGGACAGTGGAAGAACAGTTGGCAAACTCTCTCTCTACTCACATCATGGTCTATGTGTCTGGTCATTCAGACCTTGTTAAGTCTTCACATTTTGAGGAATGGTGGATCCATCAATTCCATTATACTTTTTTTCATGGCAAATGATTTTCTAAGGTCCATTCTGGCCTCTCTGAGAGTTCTAAATCTCTGTATTTCAAAAGTCAGTCTCTCATGGACAATTTTTTCCTTAAAAAAAAGGTAGTATGGTTTTCATTCCTCTTCAGAGTAACTGTAAAAAGCAATATACTTTTAAAAAGTCCAGGCTCCAGAAGTCTTGTCTGCAAGCACCTATCAAATATCACAGTCCAGAGACAAATGAAAGGAACCCAGGATGTCCTTTTTTTTACAGTCAACATTAAAAAAAAGAGGACAGTCAACAGAACATCCACCCTCATCATTAAAAGACAATAACACAGGGAATATTTTTGCCAGGAAGTGATTGTGGATACTGCTTAGAGCATCATTTTTATTGAGGCACAGGGATTGGAGGATTCTGAGTAACAGCTCAAAAGCTTTTGTGACCATTAACACATGACTGTCAGAGTACAGCATCACAGAGTTGTGTGCATTAAGTACACATAATTTAGTGCTCTGGCAACAGGAGAGGAAAAGCAGCCAAATCTCAAACAACCTGCAGAGTCCCTGCCTGTGTGTAACTCTGGAGCAGTGGGGTGTAAGTGGCAGCCTCATAGCTTGCAAAAAGCAAAAGCCAGTCCTGTTCTGGCAGAGCAGAAAATTTTGATATTCTGAAAATGACACCAGCTTCCCCAGACTGCTTTTGGAATGGCCATTTAGGACTGTAAGACCATACACATCAAAAGAATTGATTTGATAAATGTAATTCCATAGCAGCCCCTTCAAACAAAAGCTTTTTCAAATGAAAGCTAAAGGTGTTTGTTATAAAATAGGGTGTTAAATGATCTCCCAGGAAATTCAGTAAGCAAAATATTTCAAAGCGTTATCAGTCTTTAAAAATACAGGAAAAGGCTGTTTGTAGCGTTTATTCATACTCATGTTTTTGTCAGTTTTGCTAAAAAAAAAGTGTAAAATGAAAGTGAACACAATATAAACTTAAAATTTAGAACAAGTTATATTTATTATCTTCAAAATTTCTTTTAATGGTTGTTTTGGGGACTTTAGAAATTGTATGAATCTGACTATATCTGATGTTTAGGACTTTATGGCCAGCTACAACCATCTACTCTTACAATTTATTTAACTTAAAATACAAACCATTTATCCCCCTTCCAGATTTCACTGAAAAATTTTCTTACAACACTTTAAAAGAGAAGATTACTCAACTATTTGGCTTCTAACCCTAAAACTGGAGTCCTAATTGTTCCCAATTTTGAATCCAATAATGTAATTTTAAGGTTATTATGATGAACACAGAATATTCTAAACCAGCTAAATGTACTGACAAAAAAATCTGGTTTGAATATTCAACTACAAAATCTTTTCTAGATGTTTAATTGACTAATTTTCCTCACAAAAGCAAATTTAATACATTAAATACTCTATTGCAACCTGAGGAAAAAAGTAATTACTAACAGGGACTATATAGATTATATTGTTTCATACGAATTGTTCTAGCAGTTCAAGTACAAAAGTTCATTTTATTCAGACACCACTATGAATATTAGCTTGGCATTAGTCTCCAGTGGTAGCTGTACAGTCCAAGGAGTTCAGGCTGTGTGTCTGCTAGCATCTGGTACACCACAATATCCGCACATACCCCCCACTTCCCCCGGTTCTGTACAGGGACATCACCAAACACAGGGCATCCTGCTCGGAATACAAACTGCAGTCAGGATTCGCTGTTACAAACACACTTTACTGCCAGCTGACTTTTTTGTCCAACATTCAACCTAAGCTGCAGCCTGTCCCAGCTGAAAAAACAGTACAATCTGCCTTTTCTCTCTTCACACACCAAACCACATTATTTTTTTTATGAAGGTACAAAATGTCTTAGAGCCAGCCCAAGGCATCCTCAGTCCTCGTGGGGCCATGGAGTGCCACAGGAAGCTGCAATTCCCATTTAAATTGTGAATAGGCACAGTTTTGCTCTAGGCTTCCTCACAAAAGGAAAGATTTAGTAAAATGAAGGTTATGTTAACAAGTTACATTACCCACATGCCTTCAATTATAATTTGAATTCTCTTACATTTACTGAACATCTACTGCTGCCCTTGTGCATTGGAGAGAAAGCCTGCAAGTTCTTCTTGCAGAAGCTGTGCTTTGGTTTCTGTGCATTGATTTATTTGCAGAATGGGTATAACCAATCTGAACAATGGAGGAAGGACAGCATTAACCAGGATCATGTATGTCACTGTACACAATTTTACTAATTATATTTATTGTCTACTGGATATAAAATCCTCTGAAGTGTATCAAAAGCTGCTCTAGGGGATCACACTGAACAACTGAAACAACTCCTTGCCAAGGGAGCCGTTAACACTTCCAACTGCTGAGTCACTTGGAAATTTCCTTTTCACTTTCTGCTCACTAACTGTTTAATGGAAAAGAGAACATCAAACTCAGACAGCTGGCAGAACAAACAGAAGGATCCCCTGAACTGCTGCTACACTACAGAAATTAAAAATAGGATCTCTTCTGGATTCTCCTCCACCTGGATGTGTGGGGATTGTCTTTTGATGCTGCTAGATGTCAAGAGTGTGGGAGAGAAGCATGGAAATCAAGGATAAGCATAAGGAATCTAAGCAAAAATATTTTGGAAGTGAGAAATGTAAAGCTCGCCCTGGACCATTTAACTCATCCTCAGTGAACACACACTGAATGAAAATGTGCTTTCAGATGAATCACGATTTATATCTTAATGTATTACAACCAGCGTGGAATACTTAGTTTTATTCCCAGCACCCTAAACCAAACCTTAATCAAAATTTAACTGAGCAATCACTTGGAGTACTACATGAATTTTCAAGTTTTATGTTAAAAATCAGATTTACAGATAGTTAATACCTCTTTGTGGTGGAAAAGAATGAAATGTAATTTTCTGGACTAATTCCTCTCATGTTCTGCATTAACAAAGCACTCAGCAGAGGACACTAAAAGTCCCATAGTCCAGACTAGGACAGAAAACTGATAATGCACAAGATAGTGCATAAATGTAGCCCCATTGCCTTTCTGGATTCCTTTACTTACATGGCTTAAAAGGCTGAAATGGATTATTCAGAGCAAAAATTATATATTAAGCAGTCAGAAATCCTCTTCTAATGTAAATACATAGAAATTAGCACATGTGTATGGAACATATTCAACACGTTTCTAACTGAAATCTAAATTCTCACAACCAACTTTGTCTTTATTTTCCATTCTTACCTCAAATCTAGAGAAGGTTTTTAATACCAGGAAGCCTCCCACTGTTTCCAAGAACTCCTCTAACTGTAATGCTGTTATTTTAAATCAGGAAGAAAATGCCCTTTGAACATTAGGAGTCACTGCAAAACAGGAGGCAGAAGCTGAAATAGCAAAACACACCTCCTTCAAATGAAAGATGCAATTTTCAGAAGGGAGAAAGCTCTGTCTTGCTGCCTGAAAAACCATGTCCTTTTGGGTACAATGTGGTTACAGCAAACCTTTACAGAGGAATCTATAACATTTCCATTAAAATATATTTGAGAATGGAAGACCAGGGTTCACCGGTTCTGGAATGTAAGCTCTCTAACAAAGAAAACTCTTCATACTAAATGATTTGTGGCACCAGAGAGATCACTTGTATCTGTATAACATACAAGAGAACTATTTTGTTAAGCTCAAAAATATCACGGAAGTTTGTGGGTAAGTTATTTACTACTTGACTGCAAGCACTTGTAGTACATTACACACTTAAGGGTGGAAAATCTCCTGACTACCAAGATGGAAAAACAGTTTTACCAAAATGCTGTTGAGTGGAAGAAGACTGGTTTTTTCTCACACATTAACTTTCAGGTTGGCAAACCTGCTGGGGGCTGGAGTGTTAAAGAAGGAAAACCAAAGTACCATCTAGTCTGAAATACAAAAAAGTCAGAAACAGATGTAAGAATCTGGTGGCTAAGAAAAATGTCCGTGTGACACTCACCAAGAGGTACCAAGAGCAGAGGGCATTGTTTTGATGTGTTCAGCTTTCTGTGGCAGGGCAGCCTGCTGACACACTTGAAAGGGGACAAGAAACCCACAAAAGCCCATAGTTCTTCCTGTGAACGGTACAATTCCTCACCCTCCAAATGCCATGTTTGATTACCGGACTCTGGGGAACATTACGGATACGGAGTTCAGCTACCTAGAAAAAAGAACAACTCTCCCTTGGCTGACAGAGAAGAAAATATAACTGCTGTGTCATTCTGCTTGACCTCCTCAGAATGGCAGAGCTTAGCAACTGAATATGAAGAGGAATGAAGGAGTCCTGCCCTGTATTCTTGACAGCTGCATCTTGACATGGAAACCAGATATCTCTATTACAATATAAAGTGCAGTCAGGTATTATTCCCTCTTTTTTCCCTTCAACTTCTCTTTTACTAATGGGGATTTTTCCCAACCTCAAAACCAGAGGGTTTTTTATAAAAATTCATGGGAAGGACAGAGCAAGGAAGGGAACAAAATCTGGCTTTCTTTCCTCTTCTTCTTTCAGCTGTTGGCACAGGAGAAGTGTTATGACCACTATCCAAATGCAAGGAGACTCCTTAGCCTACATACAAGGAAACATCTGCAATTCCAGCGTGTGAAATAATGACGTATTTTCTCCATTTTATCTGACTAGTTTATAGCCTTCTGACCAGACTAACTAGGAGCAGAAGCAGCAGTGAAGTTCCTTGTTCCAGGATTTTCTGCAGTATATATGTATGGGTGTCAAAGCCTCAGGCAAATCCTACGAATTATCATATTAATGCAGAGTTAGATACTGGTGTGTGCTAGGGGGAGAGAAGGAGACATCCCTGAAATTAATGTTTAAATGTTAAAATGTCAGTGTTGGACTGAGGTGGGAAAGGCCTCTCCTTGAGCTGGTACACAGAAGAAGGCTGCTGCCAGTGACACAATAATACATCAGGCCTGCGTTTGCTTTTGCCCGGCTGTGTTCACACTGCAGTCTTCTAATGGCCTACAACAGGTTCCTGCCCCAGTGAGGAAAGGAGGAAGGTAACCCCTGAAGTCTGGAGGAAGGGAGAGGAGCAGGCTCAGCTCTTCTGGAGCCTCTCTTCTTCAGAAGGTTCATATCACACAATGAGGACATGCCACTGGGGAGAGAGATGAAAGGACTTACTGTTTCTCATTGATTAAACTTCCACTCCTAGCTAGATAAAGACTTCAAAACTTTAAGAAAGAGACTGCAGAACCGTGTTTTCTTCAGTCTTCACAGACTTTGGAGTCAAGTTGCCAGCAATGCCCATTTGCTGTATTTATTCCTCAGAGGTTGTTTGCACCAATCTTTTCTGGATTTCTTTTCTGCTATGTAATATCAACGAAGTATCTAAAACAAATTTTCAGTTTTCTCATAGCAATCTAGAGGTTACTTTTAAAGCTGATAACAAAAATTTAGAGACTAGAAAAATACCAGTGGAATTTTATGGTTTCTTGCAATCTGTGTATTTGGATTGCCAGTGTGAGTGAAAGATAAGTAGCCAGGCAAAGATAGAGACCTGAGTATTGCTGGCAGACTCACTTCATTAAAATAAAGAAAGGAAGACCTTAAAACTCATATCAAGGCTTTTTTATGCTAATTTTCACTACTTGTCTGATGGCAGCAGGTGAACTGATTCTGAATAACTTGGGCTGAAGGAGGCAAGTGTAAATAGCACACATGTAGCCAACCAGTAACACACCGGCTCCAGCCAAAGAAATTAAATTCCAGCACTCATGTTTAAAATGCAACAAAAGGCCCTTGAAAATTCTGTCCTAATATCCACTAAGGTTTCCTACATAACACGTGTTTTGGGAGTAGAGTAAAACTGATTTCTGTCTCTTACAGACTGATTTCTGTGTATCTTTTAAGACAATATGATAATGACTTAGAAAATAACCAAGAAATCATGGTTTTGCTCCATCGGAGTTACAATATATACACAAATGAAAACGAACTGATACTCATCTCTTATTTCTCCATCTACAGACTACACACTATTTAAAATAAAAATAAAGGGTCACTTTCTTACACTGAAAAATTCTCATCTATGGTAATGAAAATCTTTATGCATCATGTCTACATACACATCTAGACAAAGATGTGCAAGTTCAAATGGAAAAGAGGAAAAAAATAGCCCTGAAAGTTTTAACTAGAAACTCCAAAATAGTACAAGATTGGCAGAGGTGTTGAGCCATATGAGCTAAATCATTCTCTCCTGAAGCCTGAATGCAAACTAAAAGGATGGAATTTTACTCATAGGGAAGGAAGGGGAGCAAGAGAGTGTGAAAAGAACTGGGAGAAAACCACTGTACAAGGGTGCATGGAAAATCAGGACAGACAGAAAAACTTTATAAAGAAACTAAATAAAACCCAAAACACAACAGTTGAGATATTAGTCAGACAGAATCCTGTCTAGAGATAACAACTTCAGAACTTTGCTACTTTTTTCCTACTGTTCTGTGGAGAAAAAAACTGCCCGGTCTGTTGTTATAAACAAAAATAAATCTGACATCCATATATCTCAACCTCTCTTTCTGAAGAAAATAATCTGAAAAACCTTCCCAAAAGTTAATGTTTCCATGCCTGAGAAGTTGCAGCATCAGTGTTAAAAGCAGGAGTAAAAGAGAGAAATCATTAGCCTCTATTCCTTTTTAGTGAAGCTGAAAATAATTACTCAGTATAGGTGAGAATTTTGCAAAAATGTTGCACCCAGTGTTTCTGTGAAGTCCTACAGAACAGCTTGCAGGTACAAAGATGATCTTTGTTAGGCAATAACTAATGACAAAGTATTTAGGCAGCCTGGGAAGTTCTAGTGCTACACCTTCTGTTCAGTGTGACAAAAAACCTCAAAGATACCGTGAAGTAATAAAGTCAACCTTGAAACACAATCCCAGAAAGAAGCTGTAAAAGAAGACATGAAGTTGAAAAGTAATTTCAAAAAGAATATTAAAATGAGAGTCCATGACCTCCACCAGCTTGCTGGAAAGCGTTTACAGTTGTTTCCTATTCAGTTTTACCTGCAATACTCTAAAAGGGAGGACAGGGAATTTTCTGGACTTACATCATGCAAAAATCTACTGATTTTGTAGAGAAAGCTCCCTGGGAAGGAGAAGTGGTTCAGCTCAATGTCATTATCTAAAATAACAGTCAGGGAACAAAATAGGAAGAAGTGATTCTAATGAACAATGTCAGTAGCTTCCCTGTGATGTTATTACTGAAATTCCCCAAGACAAGAGAGAGTTATTTAGATCTGAATAAGCCTTTAACATCTGGTATTAAGCCAGGGACCCAGCTAAGGACTGGGAAGAGGTAGTTAAGGAACAATTCCATCAGCAGTGGCGGCAGCAGATTTGAATTGTGTGTCAAATATCAGTAAAGGTATCTAGAATAAAATAGAAATTGACCAATGTAGAAATATGTGAAAGATGACGAGACAAGGCCAAGACACTCAGAGACTGTAAAACTGGTCCCAGGTCTCCAACAGTCTTTCATGCTGGCACGCCATCAGATAGAACAATTGCCAATGAGATACCCTGCTGATCTAAAAGTACAAACTCCACGAGAAACAGCCATGGAACCTCACCAAAATGGATCTGGTTCTCACTTTATGGTATAAGAGACACGGTATAAAGGTCATGGGCAAACTTGCCTTGTGGCTATGTGCAAAATGACCGGTCGTATGGGATAGGGCAATGAAAAAGATTGGTATTTTCGGCCAAAGATGCTTTCTTCTGCTGGCTCTTTCTGTGTGTTCACAGAAATGGCATTTTCTTGTAAATCATTAGGATTATGTTCAGTTACTCAGTTCTGGCACTTATTTCTTCCCTGCAGCGGGAACTGCCTACAGGTGCTCAAACCCTGGCCAGCCAGATGGGTCAAAACGGAAACAACCTCTTGCTAAAATATGTTTATCCTGGCAAGGATCTATTCAAGAACATCACCACAACAATAGATTTAAATAGCCAAAAAAGCAAGCTTACTAGTGCCAGAACAACCAGGAAAATAAAGCCCATTTCCCATTCTCAATATGGCAAGTAATAAAAAATATCTGTTAAAAATCAAATCAAGCTGAGAAAGCAATGTTGAAATGGCTTGGAATACTGCCAAAGAAAAGATCAGAACAGCTACAGACAAACAATGTGCACTGGACTGTGCAGCCCACTCTGTATCATCACAGGAAGAGATGTAAAAAACAACATAATGTGAATTATTGCTATCATCTATTAAAAGAGTTGAGAATATAGTTAAAATGCCAAATAGTCAGACATGTTAAAAGGCAATACATTACTGTCAAAGATGGGTGTTTCTTTCTTTGTTCAGAGTTAGCACTTCAGTCTGAACACCTTCTTCCTTGCCCATTCTTAATCAGAGCTGCTTGTGGGTATTTGCACAGCACCCAACACAACATGGAGTCCATAAGCTCCACCCACGACAATAACGTATTATTCCAATGAGTGGGAGAACATAACTGAGTGCAGTCTACAATTAAGATGCCTTAAAATCTTCTAAAAGCATGTGTAATTTAATGATGTCAGGCCAATAAATGGTTTCTTTAAAAAAAAAATTAGCAACCCTTTGGATAACCTTTTCAATGGACCTTTTTTCACATCTGAGAAGTAGAAATTACTATTTTTAAAAAGTATCTATTTAGAATGCAATGTTTCAGAATATTTTCAATTCATCAGTCAAGTCTAGTGCATATTGTAATGCCACCAGGATGACTAGACCCTTATTCATCATTTTCCCAAATTTTCTTCTAATCAATGGCATCAAACAGGTACACAATATGGGTTTGTACCTGAGAATGCAGGTTTGTCAAAATATTCTGATACTAATCCATGTTAAACCATAAGAGACTATATAAACTTCCCAGCTGAATGTTAACCCTGGTTCTCAAACCATTGAGAGGATGAGAAAATTTACTTATGTGAGAAAGAGAACAGGAGAAAATTCACTGAGGGTTTTTTTTAAATGAAAACAGAGAGCCACAAGAACCTGCATAGTTCAATATGAGAAAAAGTACTTTTGTACTAAAATACTATGATATACTTGATTTACCCACTGAAAAGTCCAAGGTAAATAAGTTTTTTTCAGATTAGAGGTGTATTTCATTCAGTTACATGTGTCAAGAGAAAAAACCGGATTCACGTACGTTTTACAAAAACACAACACACCTTCTTTAAATCAATGTAAATAGGAGTTAACAGGGCTTTGGAGCCGACAGCATTATCAAAAGTGTGGAAGAGAATTCACAGTAGAATGATATGGCATGCAAAAACTGTGTTCTTGAGACCTTGTTTTGTTTTCTTAATCAATGAGGCAATGTCATACACAGTTTCTCCTTGTGACTACACAAGGATATGGAGTTAATACAGGCCTGTGAGCTCTCAACACACTGCAACAGTGTTGTTAGTGAAAAAGGTGGGAATAACGGGTACCTCCTTCATCAGATGGCCTTGTTATCTCACTGCAGTAAGAAAAGGTGGGGTTCGTGTCAGAGCCATCTGATTTATAATCTCCCAGACTGGTAGAGTGCAAGTACTGCTTACTGTAACGGCTTGCCCTTTCTACAAAGGTAGAAAGAAATAAAGAATATCACAGCAAATAGATGACAGAAGTGCAAAGACAAGCAACAACATAAACCCCACCACTGCTAACATTGCTATTCATACACTGATGGCATTAAAATTAGAGGAAAGTGAATTCTTCATAATTTTTTATCCATTTTGATCACCATTAGTTCCAAACCTTGCTTCAAAATCTAGTACAACTAAGTTTGTTCTTAGCTTAAAATAATAGCAGAAATGGAAGGTAGTATTGAGATACCAGAAAGAGAAGGGATAAAGATGAAGAATACACAAATTTCCAGTGGAAATCAAATTATTCCTTTATCCCAGCATGCATACAAGTGCATGTGGAAACTGCTGTATGTTATTCAAAAGAATTTAAAGTTCCAAAGTAGCAAAGTAAATACACATGAAAAATTAAACATTCCAAATAAACACTCCTATGCAGGAAAAGAATCCATAAAGTTGTAAAGCCAAAACACTGCTCCCTGTTATTACATTACTTTCTCTCCTTTTCCATCTATCCTTAAATTACGAACACCTTGGATTTGCAAATAATAGAACAAAGCATAATATGTGCCATATAGGCATAATGTGCATGGAAAAGAAACCAGTTTCATAAATAGGCGACTTTCTGTAACTCTGAAATCTTGTAAGGTCCAACTCTTTGAAAATTCTACTTATAGCAAGGACAAAGTAGGTCAATGCTTTTTAATGGCTACTTGTAAGTGGCATGAATAACTTGTTTAAGATAAGATTTATTTCACTATTTCTTATCTCCATATGTGATTATAGTTGAAGTTCCTATAAAACACTGCTTTTAAACTACTACAGTTATAAATATATATGAAAGTATGCTTATAAAACATATGGCTGGCACATTGACCTGAAAATTTACAGTATCAACTTAGTTTCATAAACATAAAGAGCTGAACTGGAGAAAAGTCAGGATATAAGCAATACCAGAAAGCATATGCAGACTCCTAGACTGAATATTGTCCTCCAGAGGATCAATGTCGAAGATGGAGCCAGGATCTGTGCGCCAAACTTTAAGATCTTTTTCCAAAGCATAGAAATTATCAGACAGACAAACAACAAAGGAAGTAAAAGCATGAAAGGAATGAGCTTTAACAATCAGTAATCAATTTCCTTCATCTAGAAATTAACCCAAATATCTAGATATTCACCTGAAGGGATCAGAAAGCATTAATTTCCAGCTTAAAAGCACTTAGTGTATTCATTTTAAGCACTGACATTATTTTAAGGAGACTTTTGGTCCCAAGTTTTTGCATTTTCTAAACATGACCATAGTATGTTCCTAAGTCTAAATAAATGGAAACAACTTAAATATCACATATTAGAGCTCTCTTCCAGTAGCAGAACCAAAATAATCACAGCTGATTATTTCTTCAGTTCACCAGCAGCATCCTTCCTGTGTGGAGATGCTACAATATGTATCCCTATAGCAGACATTTGGCAGTATACAGTTCCACAGCTGACAGGGACACTACAAACTCTCCTTTGCAACCAGGAGAGATCAGGTCAGCCTAATAATAAGAAAAATCAGGGGTATAGCTCATCTTATCCAAAATAAATTTCTACTCATTGATTAATTCATGTAAATTCAAAACTATCTATCTTTCTTAATTAATACCAAGAAAATGGACTAAGGTGACCAATTCAGCTGAAGAAATCTGCATTGTACACATCTACCATAGGGTAAAATTAATCCCAGTCTTGAATTTAACCAGTAATTCCCTGTGCCAGCGAGTGCCCAGGTGGCCAAGAGGCCAAGGGCACCCTGGCCTGGATAAGCAACAGAGTGGCCAGCAGGACCAGGGCAGTGACCACTCCCCTGTACTTGGCACTGGTGAGGCCACAGCTCAAATCCTGTGTTCAGTTCCGGCCCCTCATTTCAGGAAGGACATTGAGATGCTGGAGAATGTCTAGAGAAGGGCAATGGAGCTGGTGAAGGGTCTGGAGCACAAGTCTGATGAGGAGCAGCTGAGGGGACTGGGGGTGTTTAGCCTGGAGAAAAGGAGGCTTGGGGGGACCTTATTGCTCTCTGTAACTGCCTGAAAGGAGGTTGTGGTGAGGTAGGAATAGGTCTCTTCTCACAGGTAACAAGTGACAGGATGTGAGAAAATGGCCCCAAGTTGTGCCAGGGGAGGTTTATATATTGGATATTAGGAGAAGATTCTTCACTGAAAGGTTGTCAAGCACTGGAACAGGCTGCCCAGGAAAGTGGTTGAGTTACCTACCATCCCTGGAGATATTTAAAAGATGTGTTGACATGATGCTTGGGGACATGGTTTTGGGGGGGGCTTGACAGTCCCAGGTTAATGGTTGCATTTGATGGATCTAAAGTTCTTTTCCAATCTAAATGATTCTATGATAGCTGATAGGCCTAAAATCAAGTAATCTTTTAATCTCTTCAAACCAATTTCAAATAAAACCTTGATATAAAGTATAATCAGTCAAAGCACAAATCTACCAGATCATCAGTTTTCCTAGGGAGTTTCTTCTTCGGCAGATCTGGCTGGAAGATTTACTCCATGTACTAGAAAGAGGAAAAAGACCGTCTTTCCAACTTTGTTCTTTTGCAGGTTTGAGAGGTACAAAGCTAAATAACGGGTTGGTAGGTCAAGTAGGACTGTGAGGACCCCAAATATGTCATGTTTGAAATGAATAATAGCCCAGATGCAATGGAAAGAACAGGCAGAGCTAACAAAATAAATCCCATGGCTTTAGAATACATTCAGTGTATGTACATTCTACATTATCTACCACAATTCCCATCAGGTGAGGCGTAGTGCTAACTCCTTCCTGCCAAGATAAATGAAAGCCAACACAAAATCTTTCGATAAAATATGTGTTAGTCCTAATGGTGATAAATTATGCACCTACACAAAGCACTGACAGTCATGAGAAGGGGTAGGGGAATTTGTGAATGCCCTCCCAACTTGTCCTGTTTGATCATGCCTTACTAAGTAAAAATATAAATATGGCTTCATGGCACCACCAGAGCAACAGCCATTGATTTGTATTGATTTTATCCATCTCTGTGATCTGAAATAATGTACATAGAATAACACAAATCAATTTTCAATCCCTGGTACCTTTTGCCAAGTTAAAATATCCTTACATTCATGTGATAATTGTGGTTCCTCTTTAGTAACAGATCCAAAGCTCACTCGCATCAATTCATCTTGATGGGTTTAGAATGGCTTAGTAGGGTTAAAACTAGTGCCTATTTGCCAAAGCAGAGTCATTGATTTTAGCCATCAGGCATTTGAAAAAGTAACTACAGCTTCACCAATAATACATTAAAAATCAACCAGAGGGATTCTAACACACTTTTCCTAACTGGCTGAACAATTTTCAGCTATGAAAAATACTCACAAGAGTCATAAGTATGTTTTTAGTTTGTAAATTTTTTTGGAGCTGCCAAGGACACTTCATGAGCAGGGAGCTCATTCCTTCTTTTTGAACGAGTAGATATTATAATTGCAATTTTACTCTAAAAAGCATTAGCTGAAGTATTTAATGTTTGTCATGGCCATTTTCCTATAAACAGCTGTACAATTTTTGCTGTTGGCAGGCATGGGAAATTAAGAATTTCTGCATGTTTTGATACTGGAGTATTTTTAGGTGATAAATAGTACTAATATTTCAGTTCTTGCAGCTCAAAAATCTATCTCAGGGACGTCCTTGATTCCAATCTGCTTGTGCTAGCAAGGCTTCAGCTGCTGAACATGGGATTGCACACCTGCTTCTTACACAGGGCTCTAGCACACTTGCAATGAATGCAGGACAGAGCAGAAGGCCTGTAGCATGCACTAAGCAGCACCTTGCAAACTGAATGTCACACTGCAATTTTACAGGAGCCTTTCTCTTTTTCTTTGGCTGCACCACATCTAACTATGAAAGAGAGCAGTGATGAAGATCGTCAGCACCTGCCCCAGGCAGAGTTCTCTAAACACACCCTTTTGAGAAATCCCTTCTCATACAAGGGTGTAGCTATGGACACATGAAGAATGGCAACAAAAAAAGGAAAGAAAGATACCTCCTGATGTGGGGGAGGCTCATTTGGAGACTTTAAGGAACAGACTGCAAAAGCATCTGCCTGGAATTACATAGTTAGCCTTGCTTTAGGCAGGAGGATGGCCTATGTGACCCACCAATTAGGCCATTTCGTCTGCAATGTCTCTGGTTTTTGAGAGGCAATCAAAGTCAGCCTCACTGTTATCACTATGTATGAAGAATTTTAGAGTGCTCTCTCAGAATGGTTTTTTGTACCCAGATCCTCTGGGGTCCACATGGTTGTAAAGCACAGAAAAACAGAAAAGGGACACACCAAAAGAAAAGGAAACGAGAAAAAAACAAAAAAGTTACCAATTCCTTTTCCATAGCAGACTTGCTGACTTTTAAGCGATTTCAAATATCCACTTTGATTTTTAGAGTTCATTATGACTATGCCAAATAGTATCTTAATGCAATACCTTGTCTTTACATATAAATCTAATCTCTATTCTACCCCCTGAACACGCATCCTGATCTTGGACCATCTTTCAGAACATCACTTTGGAACACTAGTGCTTGGCTTACCAGAGATCTAATGAGTCAGTGATGAATTACAGCATGAGATATTTTTAAAGCTGTGTGAAACTCTGAAACAAGAGATAAATAGATATGTGCATATCTGGAGAAATTACTGACTGACAGAAGGGGGAATCTCAAACTGGCCTGCAACATTTGAACATTGAAATCTTGCATAATCACAGTTTTAATCATCTTTATTCTGTGCTAATTAAGATTATTGTAGATATTTTGACCTTCCTTATAGAGTCAAAATTCAAATTTAAAGTAATAGCAACAACTATCCGGGTTTTTTTAATTACAGCGCAAATGATAATGTATGCCCTTTTCATTCCCATTACTACTTCACTAGAAGCTGACACGGAACCAATAATTCAACCATAAGTTTCATGTGGAGAAAAGAGAGAAAATTAAATCTGGAGAGCACAAACAAGGGCTTTTATCTTCCCCATAGTGCTTTCAATAACAACAGTATTTAACAGCTTACCAACAATTATTCCAGGTCTTCTATCCATTTCAACGATATGTGGATGCACACCTTTATATGCTGCATCACTCACAATTTGGGTGTTTTTCCGTACACGCTCTGTTATAGGATCATCCACCACTGGGGTGAAGCCTCTGCCCTTTGTCTTCTCAAAATCTTCATGATATTTTACCTGGGAAAACAAGAAGAATTACACTTCTCCTCAGGTTGCAATTGACAGCAAATAGTTATTCTGTGCAGGAATGCATATATGTTTGGTTTACGAGGCACTTACATTCTTTGACTTTGCACTGTTATAGAATTGTTACACACATGAGATAGGCTGGATGGCCAGCCAAGTCTTTTCTATCACCATAATTTGATTTTCTGATATTTTATTATCAATTTTGCATTTGTTTTCCATTGACACTGAATTAGGCACTAGCTTAAGCAGCAAAGCATTACCTCACTATCACACAGTACACAAAACAGCCCTGCCCTCAGGAGGTCATCTAGTCTATTCCCTTCTTCTCTAAGATAGGATAGCTGTCTACTGATGCAAACAACTACATCTGGCAGTAAAAATGTTCCACCAGCAGCAGTTCTAAAGAACTCAGGCATTTTCATTCACTGATAATTTTGACTACATGCACAGTATCATACAAAATGTATATTTTGCTGTTTTGTTTTATGTTATGCCAGCTGGCTTTAAAAATGGGATTTTAGAAAGAACAAGTTATTCTAAACTGCCTGCTTTTAAAAAAATATTAGAAAAAAGGACATTAGGGTAGAAAGTGTTACAGCACCAAGTGTTGGAACAAAACCCCAGTATTAGTAAGAGTTATAAAGGTAGTACTGCTGATTATGCATATTTACATTATAAATAACTTATTCATCAATGAATTAAATTGACAAACATTCTCACAAAAGCCAATGCACACAAAACAACTCATTTCAAGAACCAAAGTCACGCAGAAACCAGGAACATGCACAGGCACAAGGTGAAGTGTGTCACCTAATCCAGTGAAATTGTGATGCTCAAATGATGTGTGTACATTTTTAAAGAAAAAACAAAAACAAAAGAACAGACATTTAACTGTTAGAAAACCATTTATTAGTATTTTGAATATGTTCATTACACTCCTATGCAGTTAGCAGACACTCCCTCTACAGGCGTAAGAAGAGAATATTCCTTCCAAACCTGAGGAGAGAGTTTCATTAGTTACCTATATTAATGGAAGGCAAAATCCAGTGGAAGTCAAGTGCCATTCCTTAGTATGCTCTAGTTACAGGAAGAAAGTACCCTACCATTGAGATGTTGTTTTGTGTTTCTTTGACATGCCTTAGCTCAGGTGTGTCTAGAAGCACACTACGTCTACCTTTCATCTGCCTCTGATCACTGCTGTACTTGACCTGCAAAACAGCAACAACAGCACAGGTGAATTGTTTGTTTACAGTAGAAAGGATAGTGACAATCACACCATGCAAGAGAACCTTTCCAAATCACCATGCCCAGCCGTTCTCTTCTTTCTCTACACTCATGTGCTAGTAAATTATTTCACAGAGAGGATACAGAAGAGCTTCTATATTGGCAAGGTCAAAAGGCACATCTATTCCATCGACCACTCACTCAAAAGAAAGTATTTATTTAAAAGCTGACATTTGTGACTGTTTAAATTACAAAAGTGAAGAAAATCATTCATCAACTGAAAAATAAGACAAATAATACTCCACTGTGACTTAGAACATCCTTAAAACATTTGTATGGCTGATGATAAGCTACCTTCTTATTACCCAGGCAGACACAGTCTGTTGCCAGTCTGCTTCCAAGCTGGAATTACCTGAGAACCCCAGGGAATTCCTTTGGAAGCGTTCTTACTCCAGTTCAATAACTAGTCTTTACTAGTAGCACAAAGCAACATGTCTGGGAAGAATCGGAATATTCTATTTTCAAAATGAACATTTGGGCTCTGGATTTTGTGCATCAGTGAGTACAGAATCTCTTACATCACATTTCTCCTGATTAGCTAATTTTGTGGCATTTTACAACAACTAAAGATGTAAGGTCAATTATCAGTTAAAAATAATAAGAAAAAAACACTCAAAATTCTAAAATAGTAAAAGTATTTGATCCTACTTATTGGTTCTGGAATGAGTACTCTTACAGTTTCTTCTGTCTTGCTGAATTCTTCTACCAATGGCCTCTCTTAGCTCCTACATCGCATCGTAACCTGTGCACTGTGTTAGTAAATATTTTAGATTTACCTATGTATTCACACTCCAAGTATTACTTCTTAAATGAGTTGTGTAAATCTATTTCAACAAGCATTTGTGATGAGAGAAACCATGTACTGAAACTGTCTAACCTTCCTTAAGATTACATATTGGCTGAGAAAACACACCCATGAAAATATGTGCCTTGGTGTCTGTGTTTCATAGGTAAGTTTGAAGTAATGTACGAGAAACAAAAATATATGGTACTGCATATTCTTTAAATCCTTCTTAATTAAACAGTAAATTCTCTTTAAAAATATATGCTTTTGAATTTAAGGTGTTTTCTGGACAGAATAATTATAGCCAACATAGGTTGATTCTCATCTTGCTCATTAATACAGAGGAATATTTATCCCTGTAAACCTTGAGAAACTAAGTGAAAGAGTCACTTGGCAAAACACATTTCATTTTCATAAATTAAAAAATTATTTAAAGTCTAGAACTGTTGTGAAATTTTTCTCTTATTTTCAGCTATGCACCTCAAAACTAATTGACTTTGGTAAATATTCATGAGCATTTTAAGCACATGATTAAGATACATGCAGTTACAATGTCAGATTCTGTTCCTTTGTCCTTAGAAATATTCCCTAGCAAATCCCACCAACTTTTTACTGCTACACTCAGCTCTAAAGTGTTCATTACTTGTAATTCATTTCTGCCACCTTGACACAGTGGTTCTGCATGAAACCTCTCCTATTTACCATCTGCAGCAACTTTGCCACTGATGTTGTTTCAGTGTTGAGGACACATTGCAACATAACTGGTCTTATCCTTTACTTCACTACGCTTTTTGAACTTCTTTCTTGCACCTTAATAGAACTGTCTCCTGCTTCTCACACCACTGTAGTAGCAATTACATTTTATTGTCATAAAAGCCAAGAATTATATATTATCTTACTCTTTAGTATTTAGCAATAAGACCTATTAAGAACTCTTTAGCTCTAACATAGATGGCATGTCACAAAGTGGAATGGACACTTCCATGCTTTGAATCGCAAAAAAAAAAGACATTTTCACTGAGGTTAAATTCTCATTTCCTTTGTTCTTCACTGCAATTCACTCCTGCAATCTAGAAACTCAAATTTGGTAACAAGGGAGAAGAATTCTTGAAAGAATGACTGACCTCTACCGACCCTCTCCTTGAAAAATACTGACCCCAACACAACCACTTAGTTTTTTGCAAGAATAATCAGACAACCCTGAATATGTTTGTTGCACATATGTGCAGAGCATGTCCTCAAAGAATAAAACCAATATCTCTTCAGTGAATGATACAGTTGGACTTCTTTGACACATCAAATGTAAAAGGAAAAGCATATCCATGTTTACATTTCTACAGTGACTGAAAATCTGAATGGCAAAAAGATTCAAATAACTTGCCGAGCTGATATTATCTTGATTCTTCCTGACTCTCTCTATCTCAGGAGTGACACTCATAGCAGTAGCTTTGCCAGGCTGCTCTCTGTAGTGAACCTATTATTTAACAGAATAAAATACATATTCATACTATTTCAGCTATAGCAATATTTCATTTTTTATATAAAAATGCATGATGTCAAAGGTCATCCAGGAAACAACTGAAAAGCCAAAATGCACCTGAAGTTTATTAAAGTTTATCAAACTTGGTTTTTGAAAGAGAACCTTGATTTTTTTTTTTCTGTACAGGGTGTTTATTAATGCATTTCTGTGGATATATTCCCACATATGCACACAATATCTTGACATTTACCAGACTGGTCCTTGGCTGTACAGAGAAATATCCCATATTTGGAATGGGGTTAAACCACAAATAATGCAGTAAAGGCAGGCAGAGCACATGAAAAACTAAATCTCAGCAAGGTGCACTGCAAATACGTATTTGCCACGACACAGAAACTCCATAATGTCTCCATTCTAAATTTTATATATTGCATATTCCAAGGTGATTAAACACAGAGGGTGCGGTACATCAGACAACTGCCAACTGAAACCAGCCTAAGTTCACCATGCACTTATTCAAATGTACTGTAGGAGTATCCCCTTTATTATTTTGCAGCAAAACACACTTGATGTATTAACTAAATGCACGCTCGAGGCTGGATCAGGAGCCAAAGCAGAGAGTGGACAGGATGTAGCATTGACAGACCAACCAATCTAACCCTGTCCCCACATGCTGGGAAGGCAGATATGGTAAATATTTAGTAACAGATTCTGGAAACAAATTTACACCAATTCATATAGTTCTATGCAAAATAAATGCTCCATACAAAAATAAACTCTTGGGTTTAAGTGATAAGGTTAACTGTGCAGGTATATTATGCTCACAGTTCTGCAGTGCACCATGGCAGCAAGGCACATATTGCTTAAGCAATTGTCTTTCAGCACAACACATTTTAGGCAATTCACACCAATGTATTCCAATTGAAAACTTAATGTCTTACAAAAATGATGGTAAGCTTTCAAATGGACTAAACTTGCAAACTAACCTTTACTAAGATAAAATGACGATTCAAGAATTAATGTTTCTTGAATGAAATTAAAGAATCTTCACTCAGAGCTATTCCAGTCACTTGAAAAGAATTTTAACTTTCAGTGAAATTTACACACCACAAAAATTGGTGACAAGTAAATGACAATGTGAGTAGAAAAACTATACAGACTGGCTTGAATCACTTGGGAAAACATCTTTTTTTGAACAGAATATATTTTAGGAAAGCTAGATATTTAATAATAATCCAGAATTTGAATTAGGCTGACAGAAATCTTGAAAATTGTGACTCAAAATTAATTTTGGTGAATGCAGAAAAAAGCACCCCAGGAAACAGTGTAGCTATTTGTGGACCCATGAGCTATGGCTGCTGATGGCAGCTCTCAGTGAGGAGAGTGCCTGGTCTCTCAAGGGCTCATTAACAGGGTACAACTTCATCAATGCAGGAAGGCAGTAGCATGCACTGGTCCTTGCTTTCTTCTCTGTGTTCCTGCAGATCATGAGACCTTCTAATGGTTATATCAGCCATTAAATACTAAATTCTGATGGAAAGGTTACTGAGGAACCAGAAGGAGACAGGTAAGAGAGCATGTCCCGGTTTGAGACAAATTTTGGGAGGAGACTCTGAAAGGGTGTCTCCTCCTAAAAGGCAGAATTTTGGCACAAGGCAGAAGTTTGAGCACAACCATAGCTAATTTTTTACAAAGCAAAGAAAAATAAAACTGGAAACAGACATTCTGTTAAAAAAAAAATAAAAATTGGTCAAGATTTTCTGCAAATATTCAACGAAGAGAATAAGATCTCAAAGCATTGCAGCCATTTCTTTAACAGAATATATGATGATTCATCTGCCATTTCCCAAACCAAGCAATGCCTTTTCACAATTGCTTCCTAAAAGAGGGTTTTCAAGTAATTCTGTTACTTGAATTCCAATACATTACAATACATGACCTTACCCCTGACTAAAGAAAAAGGCACCATTTCAGAAAGCAGAACTTTGTATTCATCTTGTGCACCCAAAAATTATACAAAGCATTAAAGGACAGCAACTTCCCATGCTGACATTCTCTTGATTCCTCTTGACTCTTTCCATCTCAGGGGTGACACTCACAGGTGTAGCTTTGCAGAGCTGTTCTTTGTACTGAACCTAGCAAACATGTCAGAAGATATTACAACAGAGATTTCCAAATAACAGAAATACATAAATGTGCTAGATATCACTAAAGAGCACATTGCATTTGGATGGAAAGTACCATTCCTTGATAATCAATCCCATCTTTCCACACAATCCTTAGTACTCACCCTCTTGCAGTTCTATTTCAAACATGGACAAATGTTACTTCAACAGGAATACTTCACTCTCATTGTTATTAATCAAAGTGCAAGGCTAAGAAACTATCATTTTACCATTAATCGGTTAAATTGATCTTTGTGGACAAACAGAAACTAACACAAACACCACAGCATAGTCACCAAGACACAAACACATTTAATACAGCAGAAAGAAGTGTGCTAGCAATGAAAATGGGGCACACATTGCTAATATTCTTCTGGTTTTCCTTTACTCTCCTTAGTTCAGGTGGATCAGAAATAGTTGTTGCACGCCGAATTTCCTCCTTGTATTTAATCTGCACAAGAGATATTACAAAAATATGAGCAATTTAAAGAAGAGAGAGACAGGTACTAAAACATATCTATCACTTTATACTCTCTCCCTTAAACATATTGCACAACTAGACCACATTTACAAACATCATTGGAACAGTGAAAAACACCAAAAGGAACTGTTATATTTAATTTCTGAAACAGTCTGCTAGGGTCTCTAATGCATCTGGTCTGATGCAATGCAGCAGAGAGTGCCTTTAACAATTCTAGTGTACTAAAATTCTTACAGTGGAACTATACATCACACAGGATTGTGGCTATTTTCATGATAACTGGGATGCTGCATGCACTATTTGGAGATCCACACCACAGTGACAATGACTTAGTCTAACTATTATCTTGCTATCGAGTCTACCAGTCCATTTCAGAAACCAAGCCTTTTAGGTGTTCCTAAAAGGATGGATGACTTCAAAATCTCACTGAAGTTCTCTAAAAACACATGCAGACACACAAGTGAGAATGTAGTTGTCTGGATTGTTGATGACTTTGCAGGTGCTGTCAGATACTTAAAACTGGGTTGTGGCAGTGAGCTTGGGGAA
>VYZT01043290.1:0-11178 GCA_013400735.1 Pomatostomus ruficeps
CTGCACAGGGTTGTTGTGACCCATGTACAGGACTCAGCACTTTGTCTTATTGAACCTCATACCATTTTTCTTTACCCATCAGTCCAGATTGTCCAGATCCCTCTACAGAGCCTTCCTACTCTCCATCTTCCAACACTCCCACCCGACTTGGTGTCATCTGCAAACTGGCTGAAGGTGCACTCAATCCCTCACCCAGATCATGGATAAATACATTAAACAGGATTGGCCCAATGCTGAGCCCTGGGGAACCCTACTGGTGCCTAGCTNGGAACCCCACTGGTGCCTAGCTGCCAGCTGGATTTAACTCCATTCACTACCACTCTCTGGGCCTGGCTACCCAGACAGTTCTTAACCCAGTGAAGAGTGCGCCAGTCCCAACCATGGACTGCCAGCTTCTCCAGGAGAATGCCGAGGCTGAGAGTGCCAAAGGCTTTACTAAATTCTAGGCAGTTAACATCCACAGCCTTTCCCTCATCCACTGAGCAGGTCACCTTGTCATAGAAGGTAACCAGGTCAGTCAAGCAGGACCTGTCTTTCCTAAACCCATTCTGGCTCAACGTGTTCCCCTTGTTGCCCAGGATACCCCCCATGTTGGCACTCAAAAGGATCTGCTCACTTAAGACCTTACCTGACAGGCCTATAGCTCTCTGGATCCTCCTTCCAACCCCTCTTGCAGATGTGACTGTTTGTGTAAGTTTTGGAGAAAACATTATTCTGTGTCCAATTTCTTTCTCCAAGCACTGTAACCAGTATGTTGTCTCAGCACATGCAGTGAAAGTCTCATTTACTGAATGATGACTTTGAGCACCTTTTGAAAATGGTTCATTGCAACTCAAATGTCCCTTTGCAAAAAACATAATGTAACTGTAAAGCACAGATTTTTAAATCATAAAGATTTAATTAATAGCCACAGTTCACATCAAGGGTGGTCCAGATTATGCTGACTACATCTGTGCTTCTGAAAAAAGTTCCTTTTTTGAAATATGATCAAATAACTGAGCATCCTTACACTGACCCGTAACTTTGTTCCTTTTTTGTTCAGTTTAGAAATTTTATTATCAATGTTTGCCACCAGAGTGCAGTCAGTTAGTTTCCAATAAAGCACCATTTAGATGTTTTGGGATTAGAGACCGAAAACCCATTTAGTACATAAAAAATATTCTATAAAAGCAATAGCACTGAAAAAACTACACAGAGCAGAGACAGGAAAATAACTAAAGGGGAAAAAAGCAATTTTCTTTCCGGCATCCTGTAAAATACTGTTTGTTGGGTAAAAATGCTATAATAAGGGTATGGTGGGGAAGAGGGATCATATATAGTTGCACGTTTTGATTGTCCAGTTCTCCAGGGAATTATTTGTACTAGAAAACCCATCTTGACTACAAATTATACTATTAGAAGGCAAGAAGTCGTTTGTTTTTTTCTGGCTATCTCCTAGATCTAGCTGTGGAGATAATTATAGTTACCCCAAGTAAGGTATGGCAGCAACAGCAGAACAGGACTCAGGTGTAGAATACTTGACACTGAATAATTTTTCAAGACTGAATGTATGGATTATTTTTAAAAAGAATTTGCAAAAATTTTCAGTAAATTTATAGCTTCTCTGCCATATACATTCAGTTGCTCTGTGTTAGGACTTTCAGGTACAGGAAATTAATTGTGGCCATTTTATTGTACTGATGGGTTGAAAAAACTGTTGATCAATAGAAAACAAAAATTCCATCCCTGCTTCTGAATTCTATATTTCATATTCATGATACTGCTTTTAAAAAATATTCACCATGATCCTTTATGTAATAACACAGGCAAACTCTTCCTTTCTACTTTAGCTCATAGGTATAATTGTGTTTTCTGGAATATTGCACAATGCAAAATCACATTTTAACTTTTTAGAGCTTCTACCTACAGGCGATGTTTCCAGAAAATAAGGGATAGTTCACTGAAGCAGTTTAGTTCCAGTTTGGGGGACTCCTATTCTGAATAAATATTTCATAAACATACTGCGATGAACAACACAAGAAATTGAAGAAAGAACAATGGCAATAAAGCCTAAGTCTGTATTGAAATAACTGTAACAGAAAATAGGTTTCAGGTAGGATGTAGTGCCAAAGAGAGAGTGGAGTCCCATCAGGTGCTTGTGTTAGTAATGCAAGTGTCGCAGAGCCAGGCACAGTGATCGCTCCTTGTGACTGTATCTGTCACGCCTCAGGAAAACCTGAGATGTTTTCTTACTCACAGTACTTTCTACACATTAGCTGTTCAAAGTGGTAATTCTCTACTGCATGGAAAAGCAAAACTGAAGTCACTCTAAGGGCATCTGAAAATTTGGTCTGAATCCAGACAGACTTTTTAAGACTTAGAAGCCTCTCTGCTGCAGTTACAATTCTATCTTGAGTTGATTATTTTGACTATATTTTATGTGTAATTTTGGCATTGAGCTCAGTAATAATGTGCATTTTATGTACTCATCACTACTGGCAATGGTTAATTCTTTATTTGTATACACAGTTTAAGCTTACTCTGCATCAAAATTCAGATGATTTTTTAAAACCCTGAGAAAGCAACACAAGCAACCCTGATTAGGCATCTCTTTCTTTCTCTGTCAACTGCACTCAAAATGAATGAACATGTAAGACACCTGAATTCTGACAAGGGAAACAGGAATGGTGTAACATCTGACTTAACTGACTATTTGACTGTTTGTTTCCATCTCTTTCTTAGATGTTTGGATCTTTTTTGATTTCTCCTCCCACAACTTTGATAAACATGAAAAGCCTCTCATTTGGGGGGAGTGGGAGGGAAGAAGCAGAGGATGCTGGAGATGGGATGACCAGAATTAGATAACAAGAGCTGAGCACAAGGTCCACATGCCACAGTGATTCATGTGATTGCATTATAACAGCTCATAATAACCAAGCCCTGTCATTCTTTATAGGCCAAATTTTCTAGTTAGATCTTTTTTAAAGCATCTCCTCATTGTGTGGTTGTTTTATTGAAATTACCATAATAACACTGAGATATTTCTCCCAAGTTATTAAAGTTAATTTAGAATTCAACAATGTGAACAAGTAAATCAAACTCAGTCTAATTAGTGTTACTTACTACTTATATTGGATAGTGTCTATATGTCCCAGTGAGGTACTGGGTTTTGTTCTGCCACGCATGATGTAAACAATCTAAATAAAGCATATGTGCATTAGCCTGACAATTATATTTCACAGTGCCCCAGGACAACCTTTTACGATCCCTAACGTAAATCTTAATCCAGTTTATGTCCTCCATGGAGAATATTCAAGATCAATTAGACATGCCTCAAGAATAGAAAGACCTAGTTATGAACTCCTGTGAGGTAGTTAGAATCATGGCTTCAACATGAAACTGAGACACAGGAGATCTCTGTTTCTAACAGTTCTGTTTCATATTTTTTGTGTGACTCTGCTCAGGCCTGCCTAGAAGGCATTTAGTGTTCCAGCATATGCTTATTAGCTGCTGGGTTCAGGGAGAAGCCAGAGTAGGCTGCCCTGTGAGAGAAAACACAAGACAGCAGGACATACACACTGGCCTCGCTGGCAAAAGCAATATCGCACAGCATTCAAACAAGATCAGAGACAGTAGCCAGACCCAGCTAATATTCTACATCAGCAGGCAAGTCCATAATGATCAGGCAGATCTGGCATCAAGCTAAGAGCCAAATCAAACCATCAAGGTCAGGACCTGATCCAGTGGTCCCCAGTAAAGTCCATAGTGATTAAGGTAGGTCCAAAGTGATTAAACCTTGACATGAAGTCTGCAGGTCAAGGTTCAGAAAACCAAAATACACCGCCATGCACAGTCACAGCAGATTCAGCTTAAGTGCAGCTCCTGAGTGAAGGGGCAGTGGGCCCCCACTTCTCACAGCCCTTTTCACTGTAGTTTCATCTAAGCTACAAAGCTGCATAAATTCACAGCTGATTTTGAGTACCTGCATCTTAAGCTGTAGAGGTGTGTGTGTAATGGGGACTGGTACTGACAGCTTAGGCATCATGTTGACTACAAAACTCAGAATATCCACTAGAGAAGCAGGCTGATGCTGACCAGGAAATGCTAAGCTTGTGACTAAATTCTGTCTCCTAAATTATCAGAGTCAAGAATTTGGTAAAACAGTAATTTGAGACATCTCACAGTTATCTAGGATGAATTAAACAAAACTGCCTTCCTTCTGAACCTTGATTTATGCATTGTGCCAGTTGTCAAATGAATATTCAAGTAGGGGGTTGGTCTTCTTTTCCTCCTAGATAGGTTTTGATGATGACAGCCTTGAATCCTTATTGACATTCTCATCCATAGTAAGAAAGGTATGGTTTATAATGCCTTCAGATGGGGACCCTATGTTCAGAGGGGGACCTAATTGAATGCAGATCTTCCTACACCAAGTGCTCAAAACATTATCTCAGTATTCTAACAAGCAATGTTAGACCAGTAAGTCTTTCTCTGACTTGTCCAGGTTTTAAAATAGAAAGCAACTGCAGATGAATTTAAAGAGGAAACCAGTCTGGTTAGTAAACATACCTAAAGGCTTGAGCTTTTTGAGGATTTTATCTGTCTAATTTCTTAATCCCAACGGAGCTGAAGTATAAAGAAAGCACTGTCTTCTGCTTCTGCTTTCATACTACTATTCTCTGCATTTCTATGCCAGAGTAATTTACAGTTGTCTTAGTTTTAATTTTCTTGTAGTATTATCTGAAAGTTCTTCACAATGCCATTCAGGATGATTATGAAAAAGCTGTTCAACAATAAATTATAGTAGAGATCTGTTTTTAGTTTGCTACAAAAAAGCTGTGATTAAAAACATGTATTGATTCCCATTATTTATTTTGTTTCCTCTGTGTGTGGCTTTTCTATGTCAAATTTTCTATCTCCATGCCTATGAATTTACTTCTTGCACCATCTTTCAATATCCTGAATAACTTAGTTCACATCTTCATAGATTTCTGAATGATAGGTTTAGTTATCATTTCCCTAGAGGTAAAACAATAGCCATCTTTGCTTCAATTTACCACTTCTGGGAAGCAATCATTCTGCTCTGCTCTACATCACCCCAGGCAATGTAATGTTCATAGAATATTTTTATCAATTCCCTGCTAATGATTTTTATATCTGTTTGCCTCCTTACTGATCTCTTGTGCTCTGTCAAGTCCTCCCCAACTTTATTTAATGATTTTTATTGGGTATCTAACCATGAATAAGCTTGATTAATAAACATGTAAATGATCTCTCAGTCTTAGCTTTTCTTCTTTTTCCCTTCTCTGCTGCATCATCATTCCCACCTTCTGAGCTAACTACCTTAACATTGCCTTCAGTCTCACTCTCTTTACTCTTGTTATCAGCTCGAATCATCAGCGCAGACACTTTTTCCAGTCACCCTTGTGATTGAAAAATGCTTGGATTCTGTACCTTACCTGCCCAGTCAATCTAAAATGGTGTTGTAGGTGACCTTGCCCCCTCAGTATTGCCCATGGTTTTCAACTTTATGTCTGTAAATTAAAACTCATGCACTTAAATGCCAGTTTATCCTATCTCCTGCATCAATCTCCATCTTCTGCCTTGTTTTAGGCTGAGTCTTTCTTTTCCTTAAGAAGTGTTTTATGACAAGGCTGGAGAGGCTGCCTGCGACCATAGTTTTAGTAGAACAAATGTACAGTAATACTAAGTGGAATGGATACAAATAGAGCTCCTTCAGAAACAGAGTACCTTTGATGGGGCTCTGGGTCTATTTGGCTGCTCATATCCTCATCTTCTTCAAAATAATTCCCAGAAGATGGAGTTGTCTGCTAATTAATGAAGTCCAGCTTTCTACCATGTGTTTAAAGGATTTTTCTAAATAATCACATATTTCAGGAAACATTCCATTTATTGTGAGAATACATTTTCTTCTAACTGCTCATAAAGAGAAACTGTTTACATTTTCATTAGCTCAACTGGGTTTTCTTCAAACTTGTGATTCAGGTTAGCAAATTGATTTTGTTCTTTATATTCCACATTTGCCAGCTTCAAATAGCCATATTAAACTTACAGTGTGCATTACTAGTTAGTAAATAGTGAAAATGATTAAAAATTACAATAATGCTAAGCTTCCCCTGCCAGGGAAACATGCAGAAATGGTACCTGGAACATATACAAATTCTATGATGCTATAGCTATTTTCATGCACTAGCTCTTTTTCAGGGAATAAACTTTAATATTTTCCATAATTATTTTAAAGACTTATTGTCTATAACGACAATTTTAATGGTCTAATTATTGTTTGAGCTTTTAATTTTAATTTTTAGATTTTATTTCCATATCTGGAACAAAGTTATCATAATAAATGTGCAATCAGAAATCACTTGTGAGACTGCCTATGCATATGTGGTATTTCATAAATCTATGAAATTTGGTTTTTTTGAGTTTTTCCTCAAATACAGAATTTGGTACTGAGCAAAAAAAGTACACACAACCAAAACAAAACACTTGCCTGCTGCCTATGATTCTTCTTTTAAATTATGTTAAGTAGCAGAGAAAATCTGAGTTATTATTAAATGCATTCTGATCATTGCCTGACACCCTGCTGCTTTGTAAGTTGTCCTATATATCACACTGTTCATATTATGTTAATGGATAGCTCTCTTCCCCAGTGCATTGTCTACAGAAAACAGAAGAGAAATATTCAGAGGTCACTCTTAAGGTTTCTTCTTGATTACCCAAATTATTATTCTTAACCTTCAAAGAGTAAGCCTATTTAAGGCAGAGCTTGCTTGACACCAAGGAAAGGATGCATGCAAAATTCATCCTTGATTAGTGAAAATATCAATGAAGTGTCTACTTTTGCTTTTGCCTGTATTGTTGCTGTGTCCTGTGTCTTGCTACCTAAAGCTTGAATAGTGAGACAGTAGCTTCTTTGGACTGATGAGCTTCAGGAATGCAAGTGCACAGCAAGCTTCGAGGGACATCCCTGTCTTCTCATGGCGCACTGGGTTCTAATTTAAGAATTTATCACTTCTGTGTGGATAGTCATAAGAAGTAGTAGATCTGTTAAGTTGTATTTTCTTAGGAGCATTTTTCTGAACATGGCTTGATGTTGGTTCACTGTGAGGAGATTTCATGAGTATTATGTACAGAAGGAAAATTACCTTGTTGTTTTTCTCATGTTCTTGTAAGAGGATGCCACTTCACCAGAGTCCTTCTGTTATACCTAATCCTGTAACTGGTAAGAAGTGAGTTTATCTTTGGACTGAGATAAGGATTTTAATCAAGTCTGCTCACATGCAGAGTTCTGCAGCAAATCGGGAGATCCACAAATCAGTCTCCACTAAACGGGGGTTTCACCATTTGTGTTTGTTGCAAATTGTCCTTAAAATGATGGGGTTCAAGTGGATAGAGAAAATCTGTTACAAATATCTTCTTCAATATGTCCATCTGGCTCTTTATTGATGATCTAGGCAAGACTTTGTTCCCCATGTATACAACATGGGCTGACTTAAATAAGCTTCTTTATTCTATAAAAAACAAAGGTTTTACATTTAGGGTCAAAAGAATAATTCTAAAATGTATAAATATTATTCTAACTAAGTCTTCTTAACAGAGATGTTTTGCAGAAATGCTCAATATTCTGAATTTCAACACAAAAACCTAACCTTTCATATTTTTTGTTAAAATCATCTGTGACAATAGTAATACTATTTTACCCAGAAATAGATTTAGCAGGAACTGTCCCAGAAGGGCAGTAAAACATTGTCTGTTTCAAAAATCAAAATGAGTTAAGTGATGAACTTGTTTACTGAATGCTGAATAATATATACCTAGCATACCATCAATGAGCAAGTCAAAATAGGATAGGAAAATCACAAATGATACTGCTAATATCCACAGTCATTCTCTGTTGTCTGTAACTGAAATGCACTGAAATTCTCTATCTTAAGTTATTGCAAATTAGAGATCAACATGGTTACTGTGCTGTAAAGTACAACACACCCAGAATATTACCACTTATAAGAAAGCAGAATCAGAACTGGTAATTGCAGCTAAGTGGAGATGTCTGTAGCAGCCTGTAGATCAGGTTTACAGCTTCCCCCATGAGGGGAAGTGGAGGGGCAGCCACTGCAGTCTTCTCTCTGATGACCAGTGGCAAGACCCAAGGGAATGGCCTGAAGTTGTGTCAGGAGAGGTTTAGGTTTGGTATCAGGAAAAGGTTCTTCACTCGGAGCATGGTTGGGCACTGGAAGAGGCTCCACACTAACAAGGGAAATGTTCACAGCACCAAGCTTGACAGAGTGCAACAAGCATTTGGACAATGCTCTCAGGCATGTGGTGTGACTCTTGGGGTAGGTGTCCTGTGCATGTTGTAATTTTAAAGCCTGAATCTCTGTTGTGAGAGCTGAAGTCGCATTTAGTCCATGAGCAAACATGCAATTGTTTTTCTGTCATGCCTTTCAGTGAATCTGGTTTTCTGTTCAAATTGATTAATATTATTCAAGGAGCTAATGCTGAAATTTTACCAGGTTTTTTTGAATACAGAACGCTAATGGGTGAATACTAAAGAGGAGGGGAAAATGATTCATGACACTCACATGGTTGCTTTATCTTTTTGTTGTTTAGCAATCCAGATCAATCAGAGCTACTAAAAGTTGCACTAGGCAGCTTATAACTCACTAAGGGTTATAGGGATCAAGGCAATATATTTCTGCTTTTCTTTCCGAGGCCATGATCTACAAGAGCTACTCGTACAGGAACTACACTATTTTTTTCACTCTGAGTTTTCTTGACACATTAATTAACCACTTTTGTGCTATTCCAAATTATTATTTTGTATATCCAGGTCATTCGTATAGTGATGGAAAATTATCTATTCCTATCCAGTTTGGTGTTAATCAGTTGCAACAATATTGTGTATTAGTTGGTTGTGGTATGATCAGTTAGTAGTTGCCAATTCTGAAATTTTCAGTAGAGCAGTATCAAACAGGTTGTCTGCAATTGCAACATGAAAAGGAAATAAAGGGAAAAGGAGATGTATTTGTAAAGGATATTAAGAATTAATCCACTACAGTTCAAAGAAATCACTAACTTGATTAGACTAGACTACTTACATGGATTCTTCTGAATCAATATTTATTATGCAATCATCAAATATGTATGTATCCTTATGTGAAATTGAACTACTGTCTCGTAGTTTATACCAAGGTGCATCCAAAAAATATTCAAAAAAGTCTCCTGTTTCAGGCTTCCACCATCCAGGGCTCAACCTGCAGCTTGCACTGCAGATGTGCACAGTGACTGTCTCTACTAAATCACAGAATGATACAGTTATGGAATATGCTGTGTTGGAACAGACAGACCCATCATTGAATTCAACTCCTGGCCATGTGCAGGACAACCCCAAGAATCACACCATGTGTCTAAGAGCTTTGTTCAAATTCTTCTTGAACTCTGTCAGGCTTAGTGCTGTGCCCCTGGGGGGCCTGTTCCAGTGCCCAACGACCTTTAGGGTGAAGAACCTTTTTCTGATTTCCAACCTAAACCTTCCCTGATCTAACTTCAGGCCATTCCCTTGGATTCTGTCACTGGTCACCAGAGTGAAGAGATCAGTCCCTACCCTTCCACCTCCCCTCTTGAGGCTGTTGAACACCTCAGTGACGTCTCCCCTCAGTGTCCTGCAGGCTGAACAGACAAAGTGGCCTCAGCTGCTCCTGATACAGCTTCCCATCCTGACCCTTCACCATCGTCCTCACCCTCCTTTGGACACTCTCTAGTAGCTTAATGTCTTTTTAATATTGTGGTGCCCAAAACAGCAGAGGGGACTTGCAGGAATTACCTGATACAAATAAATAAAAAAGAGAATTTTCCATATTGGAAGAGTTTAACTTAACACGACACATGAAGATTTTCCTCAGCTTCAGCTTAGGTAATTTTCATTTTAGTTTTCTTTTCTTCCTGTTTTTTTCATCTTTTGTCCTCTTTTTTTATTTACATTTTTATTCTCATTTATATTCTCTTTGACTATTTTTCCAGTAGTATAAAATTTGTGTGTTTGTGTAAACAAACAAGAATACTCATCATACCACAGTGCCTAAAATTGTCCTTTTTTGCCAAGTGTTCCATATCACAAATTCAGGACAGGATAATTTGGTATGATAATTTAAAATAATTTAAAAAAACCCCATGAGAAACTTTTGTTTTCTTCAAATGAGAAAACATAGTCATTGTGTGGCAGTAGCAGAACTGAATCATTTGGGTTCCAGAATCTGCAGCATTGTTTTGTAATACAAACCTAACATAAAAAGAATACAATAAAGTACAAAGTGTATGACGTCTTATTATCTATGATCAAGAAACTCACATTAGTTTCTTACATATGAATGACCCAGCACATGAATTATTTAGATTCCTCTCTAAAAGGCCTGTTGACTTTCAGTTCACAATAAGTAACTATTTTATGCTGCAGATTAAAACTGAGTTAGAGAGCCTCATTTCACAATGGAAATACAGCTGATCATGTACCAAAGTTTCATTGAAATGAGTCCTAGACTAATATTTAATAAGAATATTAGCTTTCCTAAAATATAAAATACAGTTTACAGTGGTACTGAAGAGGTGGGAACTATTTCATGTACCCACCTGGTCGTGTCGATAGACCTGAACTAGTTGCCTCCAGTCAAATTACATTAAATTATTTTACACTTTGGAGCATCAGATCCACCTTAGGCACATCCTCATGGAATCATTTGGCAAAGTGTCTAAACAAGGACCTTATAATCCATGTGGATCTGTAAGAGGCAGACTTTGAAGGACATGGAATATTCACTGCTGACTCTTGTTCAACTATCCATCACCCAGGACACCTAGGTACCTTTCCATGGCACTGCTTTCCAGTATCTTTTTTCCCAGTCTGTCCGTAAATCCAGGGTTGCCCCATCCCACATGTAAAATGTGGCACTTTCCTGTGTTGAACTTCATATGGTTGGTGATTGCCCAGCCCTCTGATTTATTAGGGTCTCTCTGCAGAGCCTCCTTGCCTTTGACGACAAAGGAGACCTTCCTGCCTCCCCGCCTCCCCGTTTTGTACCATCTGCGAACTTGCTTAGTATCCCTTCCAGTCCTGCCTCCAAGTCATTTATGAAGATCTTGAAGAGAACAGGGCTGAGGAGTTTCACTGTAACCCTTTGT
>VYZT01043304.1:7077-28149 GCA_013400735.1 Pomatostomus ruficeps
CCCAGAGCCTCCCCGGGCATTTCCAGCTCCTCCCCGTAACTCCTCGTGCAGAATTCATAAAACCCCGACCTCCAAGCCCCATCCTGGATCCCCAGTGACACTCAGAGACACCCAGAATTCCCTTTTGGGAGCCGAGGAAGGCTCAGAAGTTCTCACTTACCCTGCTGAAGAGCGAGGAGAGCTGAAGGGAGGAGAGGAGAGAATGAAGCGAGCTGGGCCCGGAGCCCTTTTATACTCGCGGCCATCCTTCCTCCTGGAAGTGAGACAGCCGTTCACCATTCCAGCTTCCCTGTTTATCCATACAAACCCACATTTTTTCAGCCGTGCGTGCGCCGCCCGGAATTTGCATTTCGCCTCATTACCGCTGATCACCGCGTCTGTTCTGCCTCATCACGGTTCAGCCGTGGAGATAATCAAAGGGCTCCCGTGAATTTGGATGAATTCGTCCTTCCCACAACCTTGCGAGGGAGCCAAAAAATGCGGCCTCGTATCTGCTGGACGGAGAAGTTCCGGGGCTGACTCAGGAGCAGCCGGCGCTGAATCAGGGCGGGAGCCGGAGCGGAACCGCGGCGCAGTGCCGGTGGTTTCCTCGGAATGGTGTTTGGGGCAAATTGGGGAAATGTCTGGGAAATGGGGGTGTTTGTCCCTGGTCACTGGACGCGCACGTGAGGAGGCAGCGAGGAGCGATTGGGATGTCCGGGGCTCGGTCACCCGCGCGTGACTCCGGGCAAATCCGTCCCAGGATGGTTTGGGTTGGACAGGAGCTTAAAATCATCGAGTTCCAAATCCCTGCCACGGGCAGGGACGTGTCCGGCTGTCCCAGCTGGCTCTGAGCTCTGTCCAGCCTGTCCTTGGACACTTCCAGGTTTGGGAAGTTCTCATTTTATTTATTAGTTTTTAATCTTAGTAGTAGCATTTTTATTAATATTTTAATTAAAAGGTTAAAAAGGGCACGAGGCAGCACAGGGGATAGTGGCTCCGGGACTGGGTGTGATGCACCCCGATCCCAAATTTCCCTCCTGCAGCGGAAATCCAGCTGGGAGCTGGAATCCTGAGCAGGACCCCCTGTTGGAATCCTGAGCAGGATCCCTCATTGGAATCCTGAGCAGGACCCCCTGTTGGAATCCTGAGCAGGACCCCCCGTTGGAATCCTGAGCAGGACCCCCCATTGGAATCCTGAGCAGGACCCCCTGCCCGGCTCTGAGCAGCCAGGGAAGGGTTTGGAGCTGCTGCGGGACCCTCTGGGGGTGCTGGAGCCCAGGATGAATCCAGGGATGAGAAAATCGAGGCGCAGGAGAAGTGCCCAGCACAGAAACTGCTCCTGGCCTGGCTGGCGGAGCCGAGAGGGAGGCCGGGACTCAGGAAGCGACTCCGCCGAGGTGAAACCATTTTCTCCGGGCGGGAAAGAGGAAGGGAGGGAGGGAGGTCAGGGCAAGGCAGAGCCTTGGGCAGCTGAGCCCTGGCAGGAGCTCCGCGCAGGAATTTCGGGAGGAATTTTTTTTAACTGTCTGAAATTGCAGCTCTCAGCCCGAGGACCTCGCGCATTATCCTGAGCGCTGTGTAATGAGAGGATGGAGGATCCTGCCCAGCCAGTTCCCCGCTCATGCCCGGCATCCTCCGGGATCTGCCGGGCAGAGGGGTCGGCCCGGGTGAGCCGGGAGCGGCACCGAGGACGAGCGCAGGGACCTGGGTTTGCTCCTTGGGAGTGGATTGAGATTTTGGGGTTTCATCCCCGTAGGAAATTCCAGCAGCTCCTTTCCAGGATTCCCTGGCATGAGGGGAATTCCTGGAGTGAAACACTGGGAAAGGTAATTGTGACTTCTCCGGAAAGGGCTGCAGAACGCGCGGGGCATTTCCTTCCCAGCAGGAGAGAAACGTGCTGGGACGGATCCGTTTGTTAATTGGAATTAATGAATAATCGGAGTTAATGAGAAATTAACGGGGCAGGAGCGAAGGGATGCACTCCTGGGGGAAATTCCCCACTGGCAAATCCCGCGGCTGTGCGAGGGGAGATGGAGCTTTCCTGGCTGGGAAGGGTCCACGTCGGACTCTGGCAGAAAACATTCCCGTCCTTCATGAGTCTGTGAATTATTTTTATCAGATCAGGGACTGCTTTGGGTTGGAAGGGACCCGAAACATCACCCAGGGACACCTCCCACCATCCCAGTTTGCTCCAAGCCCCAACCAAGCCGGACACTTCTAGGCACAGGGCAACCAGAAATTCCCTGGAAAATCTGTGCCAAGGCCTCCCCACCCTCACAGGGAATGATTTCTTCCCAAATCCAACCCAAATTCCCCTCTGCCCCCATGCCCCGTGTCCTGTCCCTGCCATTCCTGAGGAAAATTCCCTCCCCAGCTTCCCTGGAGCCCCCGCAGATCCTGGGAGGTGCTGTGGGGTCTCCACACGTCCACACAACCTCCCATTTTCTTGCCATTTCTGTTATTTTATACTGAGACGGCAAATATCGCTCTCAGAGGTGCCAGAATTTTTTAATTAACGTATCAGGGATGCCCTGATTTTTTTTGTGTCCCTCTGGTGAACACCTTGGAGACGGGAGAACCCCAACACCTGGGAAAAAATGCCAGGAAAAGGTAAAAAGTGCAGCAAAACCCTCTGGATGTATCAGCGAACAAAGGGATGAACACCAAGAGGTTGCAGGGGTCACAAACTACAGGATTTTATTGGGTTTTTGGGTTTTTTTTCCAGACAGAAGCAAAAACAGCGACGAGAAGAAAAAGATCCCAAACACCGAGGGGAAAACGCGGCGCTCCCGAGGGAAACTCGCGGGGCAGCGGCTTCAGGGCGCGTCACAGAGGAGAAGGGGAGGTTCTACATCTCTAAACACAGCGGGAGAGCGTTCGGGGTATCCACATCCACATCCACATCCATATCCCAGCGGGAATCAGCCGCCGTTTAGTTGCTGCTGCCGCCGCAGCCGCAGCAGCCGCTGCTGTTGTTGTTGCTGCTCATGGTGTAGCAGCAGGACATGGGCATGCAGCAGGACATGGGCATGCAGCAGGACTGCATGGGCATGCAGCAGGGGCTGCAGCACTGCATGGGGCTGCAGCACATGGGCCGCTTGCAGCACTTGGGGCTGCTATAGCAGCACATGGTGTAGCTGCCACCGCCGCTGCCGCCACAGCATCCGCTCATGGTGGTGATGGGGTTGGAGGCGAAGCTGGAAGGGAAAAAGAGAGAGTTTGGGATTTTCTCTGCTTGGATCGCCCACAGGCTGAGGCAGCTTAAAGCATTTTTATCCCCAAATCCATCCCAAACTGGCTGGGGATGTCCCGAATCCCAGTTCAGCCTGTGCCTGCAATCCCGCTCCTGCACTGAACTCCTGAGCTTTTGGAATTTGGTCCAGCACTGGTTCTTTCAGAAAGAAACGACCCGGTGCATTTTAAAGCATTTTTATCCCCAAATCCATCCCAAACTGGCCAGGGATGTCCCGAATCCCAGACAGCCTGTCCCTGCAATCCCGCTCCTGCACTGAACTTCTGCTTTTCTGGAATTTGGTCCAGCACCAATTCAGGCAGAGAGAAACCACCCGGGTGCAGTTTAAAGCATTTTTATCCCCAAATCCATCCCAAACTGGCCAGGGATGTCCCCAAATCCCAGTTCAGCCTGTGCCTGCAATCCCGCTCCTGCACTGAACTCCTGAGCTTTTGAGATTTGGTCCAGCGATGGTTCAGCCAGAGAGAAACCATCCAGGTGCAGTTTAGAGCATTTTTATCCCCAAATCCATCCCAAACCAGCCAGGGAAGCACCTGGTATCCCGAATCCCAGTTCAGCCTGTCCCTGCAATCCCACTCCTGCACTGGACTCCTGCGCTTTGGGCATTTGGTCCAGCACTGGTTCCGTCAGACAGAAACCACCCCGGTGCAGCCCCAAAACCAATCCATGACCCCAAATCTTCTGCGGTGTCCAGTCCCGAACCAGGCAGGACAGAAGATCCTGGAGAACCCCACGGAAACACCGCTGAACCCCCAAGGAAAGGCGAGGAGCCAAATCCAACTCACCCTGCTGAGCAGCGAAGGAGGAGAGGAGAAGCCGAGGTGACCGAATGAAGACCCCTGGGCCGGGGGAGCCTTTTATTCGCTCCCGAGTCCCCTCCCCTGGAAATGAGGCATCCCTCGGCAATCCTGACCGGCCCCGTCCCCCGGGGTGTCCCCTCACGTGTCCTCTTCCGGTGTTTAATCTTCGCCTCCTTCTGTTTGCTCACCGCCTCAATTGTGCCCCATAATTACTCGTCCGCGGGGACAACAGATGCAAATTTTCTAATGGATTTGCGTTAATGGGATGGGGAGGGAGGGAGGGAGCTCTGAGGTGTTCCCATCCCATCCTGCTTCCCCAGGAATGACCTTGGGACACGGGGATGCTCAGCAATGCGCCTGGGGGGACCCGGGGCTGCTGAAGCACTGGGACAACCACGCCTGGAACTCGGGGTTGTCACTGCTCACGTGTGTCCCCTCTGCCCTTGGCCGGGATCTTTGGGGGCTGTTGGTCAATGGGAATCCCTTTTTCCCCCTCTGTGGTCAAAGTTTGGGTTGAAATTTTCCCTTTCTTGGTCTCGCTCTTGGGCCTCCCTTCAGGGTTCTGGGTCCTCGCACTCCCTGCTTTTATTTTTTTGTTGTATTATTAAGAATTGTTTTCATTTTCATCCACGGAATGGATGGATTGAGTCTAAACGAAGCGGCTTTGAAAGAAGCAATGCACACGTGAGGTTTATTCCATACATCCCATTTCTGAGATGATTCCAGAAGTTTCTGAGATTATTTCCATACATCCCATTTTCTGAGATTATTCCAGAGGTTTCCGAGACCGAGGAAACCCATGGTGGTCACATTTGGGCGCTCCCATGAGGAGCTGAGCAGGGACAACCCCACGTCAGAAGAAGAAGGTGTTGGTGGCGTTTCCAGGTGACGAGAGGGACCTCCAGGAAAAGACGGGAATTCCAGGATGCTGAGGCAGCGCCAGCTCACGGCAAAGAGGGGCTGCCAGGGCGCTCAGGAGACTCTGACTGCGACGCTGACGCGATCCCCGGTGACCGGGACAGGATCTGCCTTTCCAGGATGTGACCGTGACCTCCTGTGACGTCGGGTGTCCCTCATGGAATTGTCCCCAGGGGAGCATTGTTTGGGTCGCTCAATAACAGCCCGGAGCTGCCTGCGGGCAGGAACGTCCTCCTTGTGTAAACCCTCAAACATCTGCCCGGAATCGATCGTTCATCGCGTTTTTATCGGGTTTTATTGGTGCCCCGCTGGCCAGGACAATCCCAGTCGTGGAATATGGAATGGTTTGGGTTGGAAGAAACTCCTGAAAGTCACCCAGCCCAACCCTCCTGGACGGGCAGGGACTTCCATTATCCCAGTTTGCTCCAAACCCCATCCAGCCTGGCCTTGGACACTTCCAGGGATGGGGAATCCATGGAATACCCCAATCCTTCCTCACGGGGAAGGATTTATCCCCAATTTTCCATCTAACCCCGTCTCTTCTCCAGGCTGAACCACCCAATGCTCTCAGCATTGACAGCGTTTCCCTGCTGTTCGTTTAACCTCTTTGGGTCAGGAATAACGTCTCACAAAGTTCCTTTTCCTGTCCCATCCTTATCCCTGGTGGTTCCGTGAGTTTGAGCTGCAGGACCTTTTTGTGACTCTGTCCCTGCAGCTTTTCCAGTGTGGGATAAATCCAGGCTGGATGGAGCTCTGGTCCAGCTCGGGATGTCCCTGTCCACTTCAGGAGGTTGGAGCAAGATGGTTTTTAACGAGATGGTTTTTAATGAGATGGTTTTTAATGAGATAGTTTTTAATGCCCCTTCCAACCCAAACCATTCCACAATTCTGTGATTCAAAGGTGGAACGAATATTCACAATATTCCCTAAAAAGGAAGCGCTTTTCATAAAATATTCTGATATGGGACACCCTTCTGCCCGTGCGTTGTGCCTGATTTACCACAAATAAAAACCACTCCAAAAACCCAAAGAACCTTTTTGGAAGAAGATTTTAATGCAGCTGCTGCGTGCGGAGGTTGGAGGAAGCAAATCAAGCCGGAGGAGCTCCCCAGGCGTTTTCCCCAGACCTGCAATTCCCAGCCGAGTCCCGCATTTTAATAGCAAAGAAAGTCCCAGCCGGGGAGGGAGGGAGGGAGGGAAGGTGTCCCTGACTCACGGCTTCGTTATTTCAGGAATGAGGCTTTCCAGCCCGGTGCCAGCCCCGGGTTTCATTCCAGGGCTCGCAGTCCAGGAACGCGAGAGGGGAACGCTCTGCTCCCGTGAAAATAACGCAGCGATTCCAGGCGGTGCCTGAGTTTTTATTTTTGGAAGATTTTGGTGGGAAGGAGACGCTGCCGGCTGTCCAGTGAGTAGCGAATTCCTCTTGGAATTCCCCTCCTGAGATCCGGGATGAGCTGCCCACGGCTTCCTCCCGAGGGTCTCTGCTCTGGGACTGGGACAGGACCCAGGGAACAGCGGGACCTGGGCCAGGGGAGGGCTGGGTTGGATATTTCTAGAAAGTTCTGCTCCCAGAGGGTGGTGGGGCACTGACCAGGCTCCCCAGGGAACGGTCACTGCTCCAGGACATTTGGACACCGCTCCTGGGGACAGGGTGGGATTTCTGGGGGGTCTGTGCAGGGCTGGGATTGGACTCCGTGATTTTCCAGGTCGGGATATTCCAGGATTCTCTGGTTTATGGGGTGCTGCATTTTCAGATGGTGCAGTTCTGCCTCGTCCAGTCCCTTGCCCTTTGTGTTTTAATTACTTCACCTTTTAATTTTGTAGTAAAATCGGGGCTGAGGAAAATGATCAGGAGGGGCAAGAAGGGATCAGGGAATGGTTTGGGCTTGAAAGGACTTTGAAGCTCATCCCGTTCCACCCCTTGCCATGGGACACCTCCCTCTGTCCTGGGGTGCTCCAAGCCCCGTCCAGCCTGGCCCTGGACACTTCCAGGGCAGCTCTTTGTGTCCCAAAAGTTCTGCTGTGGCACCAAGGACACATCCAGGACCTCGGCCAACGGCACAGATGGTGCCGGAATGAGGACGAACTCTGGGCAAAGGGACAAACTCTGGGCAAAGTGACAAACCCTGGGCAAAGTGACAAATCCTGGGTGAGGTGACAAACCCTGGGCAAAGCCGAGTAAGAACAACGGAAAGACCAAATGTTGTGTTTTGCTCAATGCTGAATTTTATTGTCTACGCAAGTCAAGAGAGGAAATGAAGAGAGGTCGCAGTGACAGCGAAGGCTTCCCCAACACCAAGAGGAGAATTGACACCCCACTAACATCTAAAGCGATAAATTCCAGTGTAATCAAGACAGGCGATAATTAATGACAGTTGCTAACTAAAGGACAGAAAGAAGCAGTAATTAGAAAGAAAAGAAGAAGAAAATCGCTGTGAGTCGGCTCCATCAGGATGAGACCCAGAGGGAAACCAGGAGTTTTCACCTCCTCGTGCCCGTTCTGGTGTCACACCAGGTCCGGAGCCGGCAGAGCCCAGCGGGGACAGCTCAGCAGCTCTTCTTGAGGCTGGCGCAGCACTGCTGGATGGGGATGCAGGGGGTGCAGCACTTGCGCAGGGGCGTGCAGCAAACCACCACCGGCTTCTTCACCACGCAGGAGCAGCAGGGGCAGCAGCAGGGCCGGGGCACGCAGCACACGGACTTCTGGCACACCTTGGTGCAGCACACCGACTTCTGGCACGGGCTGCAGCACACGGACTGGCACGGGTCACAGCAGACGGTCTGGCACGGGTCACAGCACGGCTTCTGGCATGGATCGCAACACACGGTCTGGCACGGGTCACAGCAGGGCTTCTGGCACGGGTCACAGCACACGGTCTGGCATGGATCACAGCAGGGCTTCTGGCACGGGTCACAGCAGACGGTCTGACACGGGTCACAGCACGGCTTTTGGCACGGGTCACAGCACACGGTTTGGCACGGGTCACAGCAGGGCTTCTGGCATGGATCACAGCAGGGTTTCTGGCACGGATCACAGCAGGGTTTCTGGCACGGATCGCAGCAGACAGTCTGGCACGGGTCACAGCACGGCTTCTGGCATGGATCGCAACACACGGTCTGGCACGGGTCACAGCAGGGCTTCTGGCACGGGTCACAGCACACGGTCTGGCATGGATCACAGCAGGGCTTCTGGCACGGGTCACAGCAGACGGTCTGACACGGGTCACAGCACGGCTTTTGGCACGGGTCACAGCACACGGTTTGGCACGGGTCACAGCAGGGCTTCTGGCATGGATCACAGCAGGGTTTCTGGCACGGATCACAGCAGGGTTTCTGGCACGGATCGCAGCAGACAGTCTGGCACGGGTCACAGCACGGCTTCTGGCACGGGTCACAGCAGACGGTCTGGCACGGGTCACAGCACGGCTTCTGGCATGGATCGCAACACACGGTCTGGCACGGGTCACAGCACGGCTTCTGGCATGGATCGCAGCAGACGGTCTGGCACGGGTCACAGCACGGCTTCTGGCACGGGTCACAGCACACAGACTGGCACGGCTCACAGCAGACGGTTTTCTGGCACGGCTCACAGCACACGGTTTTCTGGCAGGGGTCGCAGCAGCAGGACTGCTGGCACGGGGAGCAGCACACGGTTTTCTGGCATGGGGAGCAGCACACGGTTTTCTGGCACGGGGAGCAGCACACGGTCTTGGTCTTCACCACGGAGCAGCATCCCGTGGAACAGCATCCGGTGGAGCACATGGTGTTGGGAGAGGAGCGGAGGGTGGCCGGAGCGAGGACCTGGAACAGAAAGGGCTTTGAGGTCCAACCCATCTTTCCACACTGCCAACATCCCATCCCGCTTCCTGTTTCTTTGTACTCAAGATCCTCACAGGAATCGAGACAAATGTTGCTGTCCCAGAGGTCTTTGAACTCTCCTGGGAACTGCTCACCCAGAGCGTTCCCTCCCTGAATTTCCACCCCGAGAAGTTCATTTCCCACTGCACTCTCTCCACCATTTGCAAGAGGTAATGGATCAACAGGCTCGGAAAATCTGGATTTAGGAGAGAGCCGTAGATCGCGGAATCCTGAAACCGCAGAACCCCGAAACCATGGAATCGTAAACCATGGAATCCCAAAACCATGGAATAGTAAACCATGGAATCGTAAACCATGGAATCATAAACCCATGGAATCATAAACCCACGGAATCATAAACCCATGGAATCATAAACCCATAGAACCCCAAAACCATGGAATCATAAACTCATGGAATCATAAACCCATAGAACCCCAAAACCATGGAATCGTAAACCCATGGAATCATAAACCCACGGAACCATAACCCCATAGAATCACAAACCCATAGAATTACAAACCCACAGAATCACAGAACCGCAGAATCAAAGAACATTTTGGGTCAGAAGAGACCCTTAAAGGTCCATCCAGTCCAACTCCCCGCGGAGATCAGACACCAAGACACAGCTTCACTTTGCCCAAAGCCAGGCGAGAGCCGAGGAACCCTAGAAGGAAGCACTCACCGTTCTTGCTGAGAGCTGAAGGTGTGTGAGGAGCAGAGGTGCCCGGGGAGCTTTTATTGGGGCCGGGATGGCGCTGCCGGACATGAGGTACCCCCCAGCCATGTGTGATTTACGCACGAAGCCTGTACTTATTCACCCCATGGGCCTTCATGTGTTCGGCCTTTGCCTCGTGGCTTCTGACCAACCCCTCAATTTTGGGTTATTACCAATTTGTTGTGTGAATTTTTTACAATTTTTTAATGTCGAGTTAATTCGCGCGGGATGCTTGCAGGGGTTGTTTCTGCTCGCTTTGCATACGGCGAGGCTGCTGCGCGGAGGTGCTTAATTAACGTAAAAATCCTAATTAAGATCGAGGCGCAGTGGATTCCAGAGGCGTGCAGAAGCTTCTGGACGTCAGTTGCTCCTCGATAGGATTTTTTTTAAAACAGAATTCCAGGAAGTGCAATTCCGTGTTTCGTGTCTGAGTGCAGAAATGGTGAAGGTCAAAGTCCTCCCTTGGGGTCACCAGAAGGACAAACCCAGAAAGTTCTGGACACCTCACCCCATGCATGCACAGGAAAATGTGCTTGGAATAGGATCGGGGACTCCTGGAATATCCCAGGCTGGAAGGGACCTGCAGGGATTGTCCAGTCCAACTCCTGCCCCTCCAAAATCCCACCCTGCACCTGAGGTCATTGTCCAGACTCTCCTGGAGCTCAATATCCGACATTTTCAGTGCAAATTCATCGCAGAAATCTGGAATTGGGTTCGGGTCAAACCGGAGCCGGCATTTTCCCAATTTGATGTATTCAAATAAAATCGAAATGCAAATCCGCTCTGGAGGTTTTGCATCCTGCTCATCCTCAGCACGACTCGATCTACAAAATTCCTATTCAATTCTTTTTAGATTTTAAGATGCCCCGGAGGAATGGAATGGCAGACCCACCTACGGATGTTCATTCTGGAATAACCCCGTGCTCGCCCCCCTGGGCAGCGATTAGCGCTGATGTTAATGACCGCGCCGCGATCAGTCATTAATGAGGGATGTTAATATCTATTTTGCATAAAAGCTCTGAGGTGTCCCGAGCATCTTGAGGATCTCAAATTAAACCACGAGGTTTATAAAGAATTATCTCTCCCCGGTCAGGGGAAGCTCACGGGGCTGCGGGTGACGGGGGAAATGTTTGGGGTCTGAGGTCACCCCCAGGGAAGGGCTGAGTGCTGAGGGGTCCCCTGCACCCCTGGGGACCCCAATTTCTGCTGGGGTGCAGGAGAGGAGATCCAGGCTGATTTTGCTCATCCAGATCCAGACATTGGGGACACTTCGGGTCACCGGGACCCTCTGTGTGACTCCTGGTGACACAAATTCTCTGTTTCCGCTCAGTTCTGCTGCGCGGCTGCTCCTGGTGTTTGGAATTGTCACGGTTTGAGGAGCTGGGCCTGCGTGGAAGAACTCGCAGGACCGTGAGGTCACCTCTTCTCCGGGCAAGGTCACCCCAAGGTCACACTCCTGGTCACTTGGAGCGTGATTTCTGATGGGGTTCAGGTGCGCTAATGACCTTGAGCCAGGTGCATCTCATTATCTCCTAATTAGCGATTGAAATTCTCACCAGCTGAGCAGCCGCGGCTACCGAGGAATTTCGAGGGGATTTCTGAGCCTGCACAGACTGGACAGGAAACCCCAGCAGCAGAAATGTGGGATATCCTGAGCAGGGAGGTGAAGGAAGAGAGGTTGCCCAAAATGAGGCCTTTTTACGCTGACTTTTTATGGATTTGGGGCGTGGATTCACCCAGTAGGCCCCAAACCCGTCAGCGTTAGAGCTGGAGGCGTTTAAAGCTCTGTGAGGTGGATCCAGAGATCCATCGCTGGTTTTACCAAGGAAAATGCTCAAATTAGACTCATAAACATTTCTCAATTAAGTTTTGCTCTGAGTGAAGGGACGGCGCCGGCTCTGAGAGGCACCCGGGGCAGCAGAGCTCTGCTCGGATTGCAGAGTTACGGATGCAGGGAAGGAATCCTTGCCGGGACACAGCCGAGGAAAATCCCTCCCTGGGGGTTTCCTCACGGTTTATCCCGGCTGTGGAATCCTCTGTGCCGTTATTGGCACAGCAGAAATGGCCTTTTTGGTGCAGGGAGAGAAGATTTCTCTCACCAAATCTCTGTGGTTCTCCAAGGCCTCCCCAGCCTCACAGGGAACGATTTATTCCCAAAATCCCACCTAAAACTCCTCTCTGTCACTCCGAAATCATTCCCTGTGTCCTGTCCCTGCTGTTCCTGAGGAAAATTCCCTCTCCAGCTTCCCTGGAGCTCCTGAGGATCCCGGGAGGGTCTCTGAGACCTCCACAGGCTGAGAATTCCCAACATTCCTAGCCCAGCTGCACCAGGGAGAAGCTCCAACCCCATTATCACCTTCCTGGCCTTCTCTGGATTCGGAAAAGGAAATAAAATGTGCCACGGTCAGTGGGAGAAGTGAAAGTTTTTCCTGGAAAGCCTAAACCACTGCTGTGGCCTCGGTAACTCAATCCCCACCTGCGGGGAGGGCACGAATGAGTAAGAAAATTATTTTTTTGAGGCTCGTGTGAGGCTGAGCCACCCCTGGGCAGGTGAATCATTTGTTGTTCTCTGTCCTGGCCGCGACTTTTCCTTTTTAACCCATTCCTCCCTAATGAGCGTTTTCTCCGTAACCTATAAATAACTAATTCCAATTCCTGATTGACCAACTGGTCATTTACCAGCAATTGCAGCACTCGGCTCATTCCCGGCCGTTTCCCATGCCGGGGATGGGTAATGAGGGGTGAATCACGCCGGGGAAACCTTCACTTATTTTACTCTGTAAAAACCGGTTAATTGGGGCTGTCCTGAGCTCCAAACCCCGCAGGATTTGCTGTTGTTTTGGTTCCAAAAATAGCAGCAGCTCCGGAGGCAGAAACGGGCGGGGAGAACATGAACGCACAGGCCGGGCTGGAAACCTGAACCCCCAACATCTGCAGAGCCCGGGGCGAGGATTTGTTTCCCCCACGCGCTCCTCTCCCAGCCCTGGGTGTGCTCCTGGTAGTGCCACCAAGGCCGCGGGCGTTTTCCGTGGATTTCGTGTTTCCCTGGCGCTCCTCCCGCTCCCGGGATTAAAGCGCGGTTCTGAACCCGCACGAAAACAGAGATCACACCAGACTGGCACAGAATCCTGGAGAGATTGAGGCTGGGAGAGTTCCCAGACCTCTGAGTCCAACCTGTGACCGATGCCCGGAGCTCTGAGTGCCACCTCCAGGCCTTCCTCGGACACCTCCAGGGATGGCGACTCCAAACCCCCCTCAAGACCTGACTGCCTTTTCCAGGAGGAATTTTCTCAAATATCCACCCTGAGCCTCCTCTCAGGGAATTGGAGAGACAGAAAATTCCCCTGAGTCTCCTTTTCTCCAGGCTGGGCCCCCTCAGCTCCCTCAGGATTTTCCAGCCCCTTCTCCTGCTGCTCCGGCCCCTTCCCCTTCTCTGGACACGCTCCAGCCCCTCAGTGTCCCTTTTGCCATGAGGGGCCAGAGCTGGACACAGCCCTGGATGTCCCCTCAGTGTCCAGCACAGGGACAATCCCACACGGCTGCAATCCGGGTGCCACCGTCCCCTCGCCCACCCCGACACCCCTGGGTCATGTCCAGCTGCTCCCAGCAGCACCCCCAGGTCCTTTCCCAGCTTTCCAGCTCCTCCATCCCATCCTGGAGAATTCCACGGGGTTATTGTGACCCCAGGGCAGGACCCAGCCCTCGGCCTCGCTGACCCTCACCCTGCCAGCCACCCACCCAGCCTGCAGGGACTGAAAACACCCAGGACTGTGAGATCAACTTTTTTACACCGTTTTTATTGTCTTGCTGGGGAACGCAGCAGCAAAGCGAGGAGGGAACCATTCCCAGCGCTGGCAGAGAAAAATAAACAGCTCAGAGTTCTTTAAACTGAGAGGTTTCATCCTAAAACTGCGTTGCCTGCGGCAGTTTTAGAAGGCTTGGCTTGGAGAGGGCGGCAAAGCTGGGCGGCCACGAGCGCCGGGATGAACTGGGAGCGATCCGGAGCATCCCGGTGCCGGGATCAGATCCTGTTTTCAGCACTTGGGGTACTTGGGGTATGCTGGGGGCAGCTTGCAGATGTTCTTGGTGACCTGGGGACAGACCGGGGGGCAGTAACGCTGCACCGGGGGGCAGTAACGCTGCACGGGGGGACAGTAACGCTGCATGGGGGGATAACACGGTGTCACGTAGCTGAACTTCTGCCTCTGGATGGTGTAGTGGCACGAGGGCCCCGAGTGGCAGGAGCTGGAGCCATGGCAGGAGCTGGAGCCATGGCAGGAGCTGGAGCCGTGGCAGGAGGACTCGTAGTCGTGGCAGGAGCCGCGGGAGCACATCTTCCTGGGGTTCTGGAGGAGCTGTTTGGAGCAAGGGATCAGCGTGGTCAGAGGAGGCTCGGATTCACCTCTTATATTCCCTCCCTTTTTATTTTTAATAAAAAATAATAAATATTTCAAATAAAAAATATTTTTCTTGAGATCCCCAGTGAACTGCTTCTCTCTTTTTTTTTTCACCTGCCTAACCCAGACCCTCAATCCCCTCAGATCTACTGGGAATTGGGGTGTGAAATCAGCTCCCTGCGAATCGTTTGGAGCCCCAGGAGCCCATCTCCCAAATCCCAGTTCCCCGTGGGACAGCAGAGTTTGTGTCACCTGAGGATCCCTTTCCCGGGAATCCCCATCCCTCCCTCTGCCGTTCCTCCCTCAGCATGGACAAGAGGCATTTCCCCAAATCCCATGAGATCCATAAAAACCCCTCGTGGAGGTTTCCTGTCCATCAGCAAGACCAGAAATGATGGAATTGTTCTTACCCTGTTCAGCTGCAGCGAGAAGCTTCTGGAAGCGACGGTGAGCGGCTGCGGAGGACGGGGCCGAGGGGGACCTTTTATACCCGGCCGAGGTTACCTGGGGTGTGAGGCACCTCCTGGCGATGACGCTTTAATTAATCCCGCGCTCAATCCCGCCGATGTTTGCGCTTCCCCCGTTTCGAGGTGTTCCCTGCCTGACGCACCGGGCCCCGTCCCGCGGGTGATTCCCAGCGCAGGGATTTGGGGAGGCAGCGCTCTCCCATTTCCTGGAGACTGACACCGATGTGACGGGTGTTAATTAGGGGACAAGGGACGGCCGGGATTGCGTCAGGGACAGAGAGGGCTCAGAAACGCTGACTCCCGGGGTTGCTCTCCCGCCGTTGGGTGCAGGTGACAGCTCAGGGTTTTTAATTCCCCTGTTGTCGAGTGCCAAGAGGAAATGGGATCAGCGGCTGCACCTCCTGGGGATGGCACAAGGCTGGAAAATCCGGAGGGATCTCCTCAGCTCTCCCCGGAATGACAAGAAATGAAATGTTCCTGATTCTTCACGTGTCCCTTGGCTCAGCAGGTGACAGGGGCGATCCTATCAGGTTGTTTCACGTGAATCAAAGGTTATTAAAGGGTGAGATCAGAGAAAAAACATCCGAGGCTGAGCTCTGTGTGAGGTTTGAGGATATTGAATTTTCCTGTTCCTTGGTTTTCCTTTCCTTCAGTGATTCCTCACGTTCTTTTCACTCGGCCTCGCCAAAGGATCCAGGGAAAATGAGCTGAAGGTTGAACAAATTTGGGTTTTTCATGGCTGGGGGAGGTTTGGGCCCCAAATCTGCATTTGTGACCCCGTTTGACCCAGAGTTTGGGGTGTCAGGAAATGAAACCCCTCAGCCTGGGAAAACGCTGCCCGTTAGAGCGATTCACTGACCCGGGAGGGAAAATCTCCCAATTTGGGGCATCCCACAGCTTTTCTCCAGGCTGAAGGCAGCCAATTCCTCGTGGTGAGTTTTGTGGGGTGAGGGAGGATTGTGGGAATTCCTTGGGGACGTTTGGTGGCTCAGGTGAGGTCCCTGAGCAACCTCCCTGGTGACAAAGTGGGTGCTTGTGTGACAATTCTCATTTCCACATTGATGTTCTCCAAAACCTTCCTGCCTCCTCAACAGCCTCCCAAAAACACCCAAAAAATTCTCGGAATCCTTCAAATTCAGCGCCCGCTCAGGAAAACGGGATCCGGAAAAATTTCTCATCATCCTTTGTTCACAGCTCTTTCACGGGAATTTGGGATTTCTGTTTTCAGCGGCTCAGAGGGGTTTGGACATTTGAAAATTTATATCCAAGGTCTGAAATTGAGCTCGGGGTAAATTATTACCTATTGAGAAATAGCACTGGCAGCTGTGACCTATTTATTCCCCTTCCATTTGAATTCCTGGAATCACCGAGGTTGGAAAAGCCCTCTGAGATCACCGAGTCCAACCTTTGACCATCTCCCCCTTTCCTGATGTGTTTTATTCATTCCCAACCGAACGTGGGAATTATTGGCCACCAAATATTGGGATAATTTTGGAATACAAAGAAAATTGACTGAAAACCCCTCAAAAAATTTTAAAAAATCAAGGAAAAAGAGGAATAAATGAGTTCAAAGGCAACGAGGGTCTCATGAATCAGATTTATTGTTTCCAACACCAAGATGAGCCTGAGACAGAAGCACGAGACAGAGAAGTGATCCGTGACAAAGCCATTACGCCGGGAATAATTAGAAAGGACCTTTCCCGAATAATTAGCAAGAAGGACACACCACGAGCGTTAATTAGGGGAGCGTTTCATCCCCACCACGGGGCAGAGACCCGGGGATTTCAGCGCGGACGAGGTCGGAGAGCCCAAGGGAGGATCCGGCGGCCGGGACGGGATCCTGGTCAGAACTTGGGACACGCTGGCGTCCAGACGTTCTTGGTGTACTGGGGACAGCAGGGGACAGGGGGACAGCAGGGGACAGGGGGACAGGGGACCTGGGCACAGTAGGGGACCGGGGGGCAGTAGGGGACCGGGGGACAGCAGCGCTGCGCGGGGGGACAGCAGGACGTCACGTAGGTGCATCTCTGCCTGGGCAGCGGGCGGCAGGAGGGCTCCGGCTCGTGGCACGAGGAGCGGGAGCGGTGGCAGGAGAACCAGGAGCGCAGGCAGGAGGAGCGGGAGCCGTGGCAGGAGGACTCGTAGTCGTGGCAGGAGCCGCGGGAGCACATCCTGGAGTTCTGGCGGAGCTGGAGGGAACAGAGGGACGGTCAGGCTGGCTCGGCTGCCCCACAGGGACCTTCTGTGTTCTCCTGGGCTGTCATTTGGAATTGTTTCCCTCTGTTCTGTGACCTGTGAGACACCGTGACCCTTCCTTCTGGAGGATATTCCGTGTCTGTCTGGCTCTGATGGGAATTTCCCTCCCAAGAGGCTCCTCTTGGCTTTTTAAGGTAAAATTTCCTCCTAAAGTTGCTCTGACTCCTCTGAGCTCTCTCTGCCTCCATCACCTGCCAGTCTGGGAATTAATTCCTCGCTGGCTCCCACCAACTCCATCTCTTTGCAGATCTGCTCCTTCAATTACTCCCATTTTCCTCTCATCCCATCCATGAGCGAACCAAGTGCTCCTTGTGCACCCAATCACCAAAAATAAGGAATTTCTGAGGCAAAGGCAAGGCCTAAACACAGAACTCCGTGAATTCCTGCTGCTCAAGAGGAGAAAAACCAACACAATCCCACTCACCCTTGGCTGGAGCGAGCGGAGGAGCGCGGGGAGCCGGTGCTGAGTGAGGGATGGACGGGGGATGCCGGGATTTATATCCCCCAAAGGGACGTCCCGGGAATTAGGCACCGCTCGGCAATGCTGACACAAACCTCACATTCATATTTATTCCTGTGTCTCATTTTGAGCATTTCCGACCCGACGCGGTCAGGAATGAACCGGTGACGATTTTTTTTTCCTCGTCACTTTAATAAGCCACGAATTTCCCAATCTGCTTAGAAGGGAATTTCGGAGGCAGCCACGTATTTCCCTGGCAAAAACGAACCTATCCCTGGAGTTATTAAAGTGATTTGTCGTTGGGCAACCGGGATTGCATCAACCCCGCGGCGCTGGCTCCTGCCCCTGGTCCTCCACGGCCGAGTCACGTTTTGATTGATAGGTTTTTTTTCTTTTTCCTGTAATTAAGAGCCACAACTCCTCAGGACTTCATTAGAGGGAGGTCCCGGTGACTACCTCGGACCCGACGCCTCGGCTCCGGAGGTGACGCCGAAAGGACGTCCCCAATCCCAATTTTTTTCGTTCCATTTGCGAACCATCAGCTGTTTTTCATGATATATTCCTGTTCACATTCCTCCTGGATGGAGGGGGTTTCAAATCCCAATCAGGAGGGGTTTGTGAGAGGATTTTAGCCCCAGATTTTTGTGGGGTTCCTCCTTATTTAAGCGGTTTTTTAATTTTTATTCATTCCAGCATTTTGCTCTTTGCGTCCAGGTTTCTCTCAGAGCAGCACAGGATTTTAGGACAATAAAATGGGTGATTGTGCCTTTCCTGGGAGTTTTATCCAGGTGAGAGCCGCAGGAACAGCTCAGGGGTTAGGGAATGAGAGGATCTCTAAGGTCCCTCCCAACCCAAACTATTTTACGGTTCTCTGGTTCTTTTTATTTATTTATTTGTGCTTCAGAAACCCAAAAGATTTAAGAAAATCTTTTCGAGCCAATCCTTGCTCAGGAAAATCCGAGAAGTGCTGCGAGCTGTGATGTAGAAATGCTTCATCTGGGTGGAAAAATCTCCTTTTTGGGGGACGTCCCTGCGTAAATTCCCAGTCAGGCAGGAGGAATTCGCGGGATGAGGGAGTCACAGAACAATTTGGGGTGGAAGGGACATTAAAAATCATCTCATTCAGCTCTCGGGGTTATTAATTCGAGCTGAGCGTGGCTGCTGAGCTCAGATGCAGCCCCAGAGCCTGTTCTGGAACCGGTGCCTCAGCCGGAGCGGGAGATAAGGAAACTCCGAGCTCGCCAAAAGCCCCGGGAGATTTCGCACCCAATTTAAGTGCCCGCAATTGGCGCTGAAAGCAGCAATTTGGAGCTCGGGGAGAGAAGGAGGGGTGGGAAAAGCCACGAGGAGCTCGTTTGGGTTCATTAGACACCTCGAAATGAGTGTCCCTGAGTCAGAGAGGGACGAGCGGGGAGCGAGGAGGGGCCTGAGCCAGGCGGCTCCGCTCCGGGTGGAATCCTGGGATGGTTGGGATGGGAAAGGACCTGAAATCCTGGGATGGGACCTGAGATCCTGGGAAGGGACCTGAAATCCTGGGATGGGAACCGAAATCCTGGGATGGGACCCAAAATCCTGGCAAGGGACCTGAAATCCTGGGATGGGAAGGGACCTGAAATCCTGGGATGGGACCCGAAATCCTGGGAAAGGACCCGAAATCCTGGGAAAGGACCCAAAATCCTCGGATGGGACCTGAAATCCTGGGAAGGGAAGGGACCCAAAATCCCATCCAGGGCCACCCCTGCCAGGGCAGGGACACCTCCCACTGTCCCAGGCTGCTCCAAACCCCGCCCAGCCTGGCCTTGGACATTCCAGGGATGGGGAATCCATGGAATCCCCCGTGCCAGGGAGGAATTCCGGCTGTAAATGTATAAATAGATATTCTGTACATTAATATATAAATAAACAGGGCGCACATGAGCTCCCTGAGCCTTCACCTGCTCCAGAAACGCCTCTGGAACCTCCGGCTTTTGTTATTTTGATATTTTAGGGACATTTTGTGCTCAGCTTGAGGAGGAAAGAGCGAGAAGCGGCGACTCAGCGGTAACAACCATTCTGAAGTAAAAACGCCAAAGAATAAACAGACCGTAAACTTATTTTACTTTTGGAAATCGAATTTTATTGTTTTGGAGGCAGAAATCCTTCCTGGTTTTACGACCCGAGGGAATTAAACCAAATAGGAGCCAAATTCTAATCCCAGACGAGGAATTCGAGGATCAAATTAAAATCGGGAATTAAGAACCATTAATTTGAATTTTAGGCAGGGAGAACGCCCGGGACAGGAGCGATCCCGGTGCCCCGGTCATGCCCTCAGTACTTGGGGTACGACTGGGGCAGCTTGCAGGTGTTCTTGGTGAGCTGGGGGCAGGCCGGGGGGCAGTAACGCTGCATCGGGGAGCAGCAGGGCTGCACCGGGGGGCAATAGCGCTGCACCGGGGCGTAGCAGGGCTGCACGGGGGGACAGCAGGGCGTCACGTAGCTGAACTTCTGCACCGGCTGCCTCTGGATGATGTAGTGGCACGAGGGCCCCGAGTCGTGGCAGGAGGAGCGGGACTCGTGGCACGAGGTCTCGTGGCTGTGGCAGGAGCCGCGGGAACACATCGTCCTGGGGTTCTGGCGGAGCTGGAGGGGAGAGAGGAGCGGTCACAGCGGGCACTACAGAGCCCATAGATGTTCGCTGTGGGATTCCCCATTTTTTTTTTTTTTTCCTGATTTCTGGGTTTTTCAGGGGTGAGAAATTGGTGTCAGTTTTGCTGGGAGGTGCTTTAATCCCTCACTAAACCCAGGAGCTGAATTCCAGAGAAAAATTGGTCCAAACATCCATTTCCCAGGATCCTCTGGCTCCTCCTGCTTTGAAACCTCCCAGCCCCTTTTCCACAAATCCCCCTGGCTCTCCTCTCTGGATTTTCCACCCTTTCTGCTGTTTTGAGCCTCTGCTCAAGGCCTTTATTTTAATTTATTTTATTTTAATTTATTTTAATAATTCGCTCTCGTGGACAACAAGAACTTGGTCTCCAGCATGACCAAGACCCAGAGGTGAGGAGGGAGCATCCAAGACTCCAATTTTACCCAAAACCACCCAATTTCCTGAAGAAACTCCGAGGGGGAAGAGAAAAATCGGACTCACCCTTGCAGCAGCGGGGATGGAGCTGTGTTTGGAGAGGAGCAGCGAGTGAAGGGAACCGGGATGGGGAAACCTTTTATACTTTTCCGAGGGTTTATCTGGGACATGAGGCATCGCTAATTACAGATCCCGGCCCATTTCTGTCCGCTGCGTTCAGCTTCCCGTATTTTCCCTTTGATGCTCTGTGCTCTTAGCATCGTAATTATTAATGGCTCGTTAATTCCCTCGCCTCCCTATGAACGAGATTGGAAGGAATTTCACGTGAAGTGACGCCAGCACCGACACCGATGGATCTGCTGGCGGATCGGGAGGAAGAGGCGTTTCTAATCCAACTCCTCGGGGTCACACGGAGCGGGAGCGCAACGTGAGCCACCTGCATGTGAAGGAAATCGGTGTGAAATTGGTGTTAATCCCCGGGGATTAGGTTTAGGGCAGGAATTCTCTGCAGGAATTGCCCAATGGGGCCGGATATCCCGGCGAGGGATTTGCATCAGCCCAGATCTGTCCTGTGCTGATGATTCCAACCTGCCCGGTGTGGCCCAACGAGGATTCGGGTGCCCATCAAAGCCACGGGGTCACGGGCTTTTTGGAAATTGGATTTTATTGTTTTGGAGGCTGTGGGAAGCAGCAGGAATCCTTCCTGGTTTTACGGGGAGCAACCTGAGTGAATTAAACCAAACGGGAGCAAAACCGGGAGCCAAATTCTAATCAGAGATGAGGAATTCAAGGATCCTGCCCCAAACCCACTCTAGAGTGGGGTCCTGGCCATGAATCCACGGGTCCTGCCCCAAACCCACTCCAGAGTGGGGTCCTGGCCATGAATCCACGGGTCCTGCCCCAAACC
>VYZT01043304.1:28784-43759 GCA_013400735.1 Pomatostomus ruficeps
AATCCCCGGGTCCCGCCCCAACCCCGCTCCAGAGTGGGGTCCTGGCCACGGGTCCTGCCCCAAACCTGCTCCAGAGTGGGAAACCCACGGGTCCTGCCCCAAATCCGCTCCAGAGTGGGGTCCTGGCCACGGGTCCTGCCCCAAACCTGCTCCAGAGTGGGGTCCTGGCCACGGGTCCTGCCCCAAACCTGCTCCAGAGTGGGCTTCTGGCCCACTATTCTGAAGTTAAAAGGGCAAAGAATAAACAGACTGTAAACTTATTTTACTTTTGGAAATCGAATTTTATTGTTTTGTGGGGTCATAGGTCCTGCCGCCTCTGTGGATCCTCACCCACCAAAACCCGGCCGAGCAAACCCAGCCGGGGGCTTCAGGGGCTGTTTTAGTCTGGTTCTCCAACGTGGTGTTAGGGGCAGTGGTGTCAAATCCTGGGATGGGGTGGTTTGAGGTGAACAGAATCCCGGAATGCCAGAATCGCAGAATCCCAGAATCTCTGAATCCCAGAATCCCAGAATCTCTGAATCCCAGAATCCCATGATCTCAGAATCTCTGAATCCCAGAATGCCAGAATTCCAGAATCCCAGAATCCCAGGATCCCAGAATCTCTGAATCCGAGAATACCAGAATTCCAGAACCCCAGAATCCCAGAATCCCAGAATCTCTGAATCCCAGAATCCCAGAATCTCTGAATCCCAGAATACCAGAATCCCGGAATCCCAAAATCCCAGAATCCCAGAATCCCAGAATCCCGGAATCCCGGAATCCCAGAGGCTGGAAAAGATCTCCAAAACCACCGAGCCCAACCTGTGACCAATCCCCACCTCGTGAACCAGACCAGGGCACTGAGTGTGACCTCCAGGGGTTCCTCGGACACCTCCAGCCTGGCCCAAGTCCCGCCCACCCTCCCAGAGCTGTTTTTGGTCATTTTCTCCTCTGATTTTACTCAGAATTCTTTAATTTATCTGGGACAAAGTGCTGCTTCCAGCTCTCCCGGGATGATTTCAGGGATGATGAAGCTCCGGAGAAACACAAACGCGGCGATGCGAGGCCGGAGACACTTCTGAGCCTGGATTTTCCCGTGAATCACGCGTGAACTTTGGTCTCCCGTGCCTGGGTGCAGCTCATGCCCATCTGACCCCGCAATTACAACTCCTTGTCCCATAAAAGGCAGGAATGTGTCAACATTGGGATGGCAGCGGGGATTAGGCGTGAGGCACGAGGGATTTGGGGTGATGCTCAGCTGACTCACCGGGATCCCTCACGCTGCTCCCTTCACGGCAGAGCTCCGGTGTCACAGGGTGAACCCATAAACATTTCCCGGCACGGTTTGGTCCTTTGGGGATTTTTGGCCACATGTGGGAGGAGTTTTGGTGTCACGTGAGAGAGGTGAGGAGGGAAAAATGAAAACAAAAATGGAATGGATGCAAATATCAGGAACTGAGGGCAGGAAAGAGAAATTCCCCCGTCCTCCAGGAGGGGCTCACTGTGGAAACTCCCAGCCCTATAAAATGTGGGATCCTGGAGCAGCTGGGGCCGAGCAGCGGTGCTGCCACTCCCCTGTGGTGACCGAGAGGACACCAAAAATCCGGAACTTTCACATGGAATTATCCACGGACTCGGTGTGTGCGCGTGCTCAGCTCGGCTCTGCCTGAACCCGTCCGTGTTTGGTGTAAACCCTGCGGGAGGGAGAGGCTTTCCCTGGGATATTTCCCGGCTGGGATTCAGCGCCTCCGCTGCTGCTGAGGCCTTTGTGGCAGGAGAAGGTGGGGACAATTCCCTGCTGGAATTCTGCCTTTCCTGCAGGATTCCTGCAGCCTCTGCTGCTTCCCTGCCTCGCTCCGCAGATGAGCGTGGAGATAAAACCCCAACTCTGCAGAGATTCCCTGTCTCAGCTCCCCGGGCCCTTCCCGACTCTCCCCTTCCCTCAGTGACACATCCCGGGTCTCTCCGGCTCAGCCGGGCGCGCGGGTGAAGCCTTGGATCGCTCAGAAAGGATTCGCATCGGAGATTTTTATCTCCCCTTCCCACAAATGTTTTCATCCAGACTCCAACCCTGCCCGGAGCCTCTCGTCTGGCTGGGTTTCAGTCCCTGTTGGCACCGGGTGGGTTTGGAGCTGCCTGAGGGGTTTCGGGGGACGGGGATCACTCGATGTCCTCGTGCCTGGCTGAAGCCGTGTGCTCCCAGCCCCGATGTTCATCCCTCGCCCCTCGCACCCAGGAACGAGGCTCCTCGTTATTTTAATTAAGAGCAGCAATAAAAACGAGTGCTAATAATAAGTTCCTTGTTCCTTTCAAAGGTTCAGCGCCAACCCTGGATTAATTAAATATCTCCTGCATTACACACGGGGCTGCGCTCATCCCGCAGAGCCGCCGATTGATTCCTTGGGAGCGAGCCCAGGGATGGGCCTGGCGTGCCGGGAAATCTGAATTCCCAGACCTCCCGCACTGAGTCTGCTCCGTGAACAACCCACAAACCCTTCCCTGGGTGCCTGCGAGGGTCTGAGGCTCCGAGCCAAGGGCTGGGGTTGAAGAGATGCTGATCTGCACCTTCAGCCCCAGACAGATTTGGAAATCGGTCCCCACACCCTGGGCACCTGCCAGGCTGAGCCATCCCGGCCGCTGGAATGCGACGGGAAGGGCTGGACGCTGCCAGGAGCAGCTGCCCCAAACCCAGACAGGCTCAGGAGCGATGCCAGAGATGAGGAAAAGCAGTGGAAAAACACCAGGAGGCCAACGGGTTTGATGAGCTTTAGGCTTTAATGTCAGACCTTTGCTACTGGAGACGGGAGCGGGGAACGGAGGGATCGGAACTCCCACGGGAGAGATCCCGGTTCCGCCGCGCTAATGCCACTCGGGGTTCTCGGGAGCGGGGAAGGGGCTGCAGGGATGAGGCAGGGCCTGTCCAAGCTCAGGGACAGGGGACAGGAGCAGCTCCAGATCCCGTCACTTCTGCTGCTGCTGCGGCGGCCACTGCACCGGCTGCTTGATCTGCTGCTGCTGCTGCTGGCACGGCACCTGGGCCAGGGGCACCTGCCCGCTCCCAGCCGGGCACTGCGGGGTCAGCACCACCACGGGGGTCGCGTCCGGCACCGCGGTCACCTCGTGGCACGTGACCCCCTCGGAGCCGTGGCAGGAGCGGTCGCTGTCGTGGCAGGAGGAGCTCCCGCCGTGGCAGGAGGAGCTCTCGGAGCTGTGGCAGCCTCTGTTCTCCCGGGAGCACATTTTGGGGCTGGTCGGAGGGAAGGCTGAAAACCTGGGAAGGAGAGGAGTTTGGGGTTAGATGCGGGGAGGGCCCGGCAGGATTTGTCTGTTATTCCTTGAGCCTTTTTCCTGTTTTTCCTTGAGCCATTTCCCTGTTATTCCCTGAGCTATTTTTCTGCTTTCTTTGAGCCATTTCCCTGTTTACTCCTTGATTCATTTCCCTGTTATTCTTTGAGCCATTTCCCTGTTCTTCCTTGAGCCATTTCCCTGTTCTCCTTGAGCCATTTTCCTGCTATTCCTTGATCCATTTCCTTTTTTTTTCCTTGATCCATTTCCTTTTTTTCCTTGAGCCATTTCCCCGCTCTCCTTGAGCCACTTCCCTGTTCTCCTTGATCCATTTCCTGCTATTCCCTGAGCCATTTCCCTGTTTTTCCTTGCTCCATTTCTCCTTCCCTGCATCCTGGGATGGTCTCAGCGCCGCTCCCGGAGCAGCAGATGCTCTCTCTGTGGGATGCTGGGATATCCCGTCCCAGCACAAGGCATCTTGGCAAGAATCCCAAAATCTCGTAGCCCGGAGGGGCCCTGGCACAGCCCTGGAAAAAAATTCCACTTCCAAAAGCGGGAGCCCAAAATAAGAATTCCTGTGCTTTCCTCCCTCCTCGTGTCCTCTTCTCCCTCCAGCCCCGATTTCCTGAGCAAGAGGAAAATCCTCTGTGCCCATCCCAGCCCCTCCCGAGCACTGCTGGGATTTCAGGGAGGTTGGGATTTTCCGGGATGCTGGGTTGGAAGAGGATCCCGCTGCTCCTTCCTCTCCGGGTTTAAATCCTCCTTCTCTGTCCTTTCCTAGAGTTCTTCAGGAAATTTTCCTGAATTTCCTAAATACTTCCAGCTCCTGAACGTTTTCCAAAGGAGTTTAGAAAAGGAGTCAGGATTATAAACACAATTAAAATTCTCATTTTAATCCCAAAGTTCCTTATGAAAGATCAACCTCCTGCTTCCTATTCACCCCCAAATCCCATTTTTTGCTTTTATCCATTTCCAGTTTGTCCCCTGGACACGGGAAAGAACCAGAATAATCCAAGTATATCTACAGGTGATAAATTTTGCTCCTCAGCACAGGCAGCCCTAATTTTTGGGAGCACAAAGCGGCCCCGAGGATTTGGCTGGAAATAACCCCAGGAAAAGCCAGCAGAGCAACAGAGCAGGGAATTTTCATCGGAATCGGAGTTTAGGGACTCACCTGGGCTGCGAAGGCTCTGGAGGAGGAGCGGAGCTGAGTGGATGAGCTGCTCTCCCCTCCGAGGGTTTTTATACGGTTCCCAAGTCCCTTCCTGAAAATGCAATAACCCCCCCGGGGGGAAAGAATGACCGAGGTATTTACACAACAGCCGCGCCCCTAAATTACCCAGCGCCTTCAAAAGCTCCCCCGGCCCCATCGCGGCGATTGATTTGTCAGGCTCGGGATTGTCTTCCTCGTCTTGCACAGCGTTAATTGCAGCAGTGAAATCCGCGTGGGCGGCGCGGCTGTCTCACCCGCACGGCGCGATGAGTTTTCGGGTTGCAAAAGGCGGCGAGTTTTGGGGTTCCTGTCCTCCCGAAACCTCTCACCCAGAGCCGGACAGGAAGGAGAGGTCCCGGTGTCCCAGTCCTCCCCGGCTGGTCCTGGCAGGGCCGGGATTTTGGGGAGAAAAACCACCAGACTCAGGTCCTCACCGTAAAAAATGGAAAATTCTTAGAAAGTCCTGGTTGGACGTGTTTGGAAAATGTTTTTAAAGTCGTTTTCACTCTGAGAGACACCTGAGGGTGCCAGAACCGAGCTGAGGGTCCCCTCTCTGTGATGGGGTTGTGTCCTAAAGGAACAAAACCAGGATAATGAAATCTGTGACCGCTGCGGGAGGCTCTGGCTGGGCAGTGACCTGGCAAACCCCGGTGGTGGCACAGGACACCTCTGGAGGTGTTGGCTTCTACCAAAAATTCCCCAAAAAGGTCACAAGGTTTCCTCAGCATGAGGAAAAACTTCCCATGGATGGGGACAGAGCCCAGGGAGGGCCTGAAGTGTCCCCCTGTGGTCATTCCAAACCCTCCTGGACGTGTCCCTGTGTCACCTGCTCCGGGTGGCCCTGATCTGCAGCTATTCCGGGATTCTGGGGTTCTGGGATTCTGTGATTGGAGATTCAGGAGTTCTGGGATTCTGTTTTTCCATGATTCCACGATTCTGTGATTCCCTACCTGTGCCCATCTACTTCCCACCTGATTTTACGGCCGTTTCCCGGTCAGCGACAGAGTCACGGCTGATTTTTATTGCTGACAACGTCCTGACCACCCCCAAGATGCCCCGCACAGAATCTCCCCTTGAAAATTCCCATTTTTCTCACATTTCACTCTTTTTAATTTGCCGGGTTCTGGAGGAACGATGGGAAATCGGCGCCTGCGGAAGCCGCTTGTGCAAACCCGGCAGCCGTGAGTCAGCCGTGAGTAAAACACTGGGTCAGAGACCACGCACCCCGAGCTCCCCACGCATCCCGAGCTCCGCTGGCGCTTCCCCGGGGCGGGATGGGAGCACCTGGGTGCAGAGCGCCGGGATGGCGCAACCATGGATGCAACCGCGGCTTCGCAACATCCCCAGTTCCTCGTTTCCCTCCCATTTCCCCGTTTTCCCTCCCATTCCCGGCCCGATCGTGGAATTCCAGCCGGACTCCTGATGTGATTTCACCCATTTTCCACCCGAGCTCCCTCACGGAGCAGCGAGGTTTGGCCAGGCAGAGATCCCCCTATGCCAAGGGGTGGCTCCGGATCTGCTATCACTGAATCCTGGAGCTTCTCTCCAGAGGCGCCAGTGGGAACCTTTCATCCCCGGAGCCAGCGCCGGGGTCACTGCTCAGCACTCTGAGGTTACTGCTCAGAGCTCCGGGGTCACTGCTCAGCACTCCGAGGTTACTGCTCAGCACCTCGCGGGTACCACTCAGCGCTCCCTGGTCACCACTCAGTGCTCCGCGGTCACTGCTCAGCACTCTGGGGTCACCGCTCAGGGCTCCGGGGTCACTGCTCAGCGCTCCACAGTTACCGCTCAGCGCTCCAGGGTCACCGCTCAACGCTCCAGGGTCACCGCTCAGCGCTCCGCGGTCACTGCTCAGCACTCTGCGGTCACTGCTCAGCGCTCCGCGGGTACTGCTCAGGGCTCCCTGGTCACTGCTCAGCTCTCCGGGGTCACCGCGCAGCGCTCCGGGGTCACTGCTCAGCACCTCGCGGGTACCGCTCAGCACTCTGGGGTCACCGCTCAGCGCTCCGCAGTCACTGCTCAGCGCTCCCCGGTCACTGCTCAGCGCTCCGGGGTCACTGCGGAGCACCTCACGGGTACCACTCAGCGCTCCCTGGTCACTGCTCAGCACTCTGGGGTCACCGCTCAGCGCTCCGCTGGCAGCAGCGGGAGAGGGACCTCGGTCTGACAAGCACAGACAGGCCCGGGATGAGTCCTGGCTTATCAGAGTCAGGAATGAGCTCGGTTTTATCAGAGTTAGGGATGAATTCTGTTTTATCAGATTTTGGGATGAATTCTGTGTTATCAGAGTCAGGAATGAGTCCTGGCTTATCAGAGTTGGGAATGAGCCCGGTGTTATCAGACTTTGGGATGAGTTCTGTTTTATCAGACTGCAGGATGAATCCTGGCTTATCAGACTTGGAGATGAATCCTGTTTTATCAGATTCTGGGATGAATCCTGTTTTATCAGAGTTCAGGATGAGTCCTGCCTTATCAGAGCTCCTCAGCCGCCTCCGAGGATGACTCCGACCCGGCCCCGCCCTGTTGCACAAGGAGAGGGGAGGAAACCTCCCCGTGCCAGGGATAAAACCCAGCCTGGGCCTCCTCCCAGCCCCAGGCTGGAGCTGAGCTCTGGAGAGGCCGGATCAGCTCCAGATCGCTCCGGCTCCGGCTCCTCCTGTCCTACCTCTGGGTGTAAAACCCGTCCTGATCTCCCTGGCTCTGTTAAATATTGACCCATCCAAACTCCCTTTGGTAGGAGCCTCGAGAACCGGGGAATCAGAAATGGAATTCTCAAATATTTTTTGTTTTCTTTGTTTTGTGAGGGACAGAAACTTTGGGGTGGTTTTCAGTCAGGTGGATAAACACAAAGATTTGAAGGCTCCGGGCTCGGTTTTCTGGAAATCTCTGGGAATTTGTTTGAGCTTTCGCAGTTTTTTGCTCCCTCGGTGAAGGAAGGAAAGCCACAGAAATATAAATAATGACGTGGTCGATTTTAGAAATAGAAATAGATGGAAATTAAGTGATAACGCTGCCTAATTTTAGAATGGAATTTAATTGGGCTGGCGACAAAATCTCGTGTAATTGTCCCCACACCATGGCCTTACAACATTTTGCTGAGGGAAGGATTTGGGCTCTTGGTGTTTTCCAAATATCAGGGCAAATTTTTCTGAATTTTTATTGAGCTGAAAGAGTCAAAATCCCCCCCGAGATGGGTGAAAACAGAAAGGTAAAAAATAAAAAATGTGATTTTTGTGTCTCACTTTTAAACGGGCACAGCCCTATGGGTGGTTTTTTAGGTTTGGATGAGTCTGGAACCGCCCTCTCCCTGAGCCCAATTTAGGAGCTGATCCTATCAAAAAACGCCACGAGCTCCTCGGAGTTGCCTCATGCTCGGGGTTCTACGTGCTCGGGGTTTCGCCATCCCGGCAATCTCCGGGATCGCTGCCAGGTAAACAAACCTTTCACTGCCAAGGCCACGCTGTAAATAATAATAATAATAATCATCATCATCACTCAGAAATCCCCCGGTGGATTTGCAAATCTCGTTAATAAGGCATCGTCCTGGTGCCACCCGAGCTTATCTTGCTGTTGAAAATTATGTGTTTTAATTCCATTTATGTAAATGGGATATACATTTATATATGGAAAATATAAATTAATATAAATGTTGCGTTTAAGCGTGGGTGTAAAACACGTGTGAAAAACGCTGGAAGAAATAAACTCTTTGTGTTGTGGGGATTCCTTGAGGACCCATTTGTGTTTTGAGCGAAGGAGCCAGAAATGACAGAAATCATCCCAAAATTCCACCCAGGGACCGTGAAGGTTTTATTTTCCAACTTGTGACCCAAAGGAGAGGGGGAAAAGATTCTTCTCCTGTTCTCCCACAGCACAAACCCCTTTTTCCAGCAGTTTTCGGAGGCCGCTCTCAGCACAACCCCGTGGAGCTCTGCAAAAATTCAGGAAAAATTCCATTTTGGTGCATTCAGGGACACTTTTGGGACATGAGAGCGGCTGCTGCTGCTGGGGCGATCACTTCTTGTGGACGGGGGGCCACTGGGGGCTCTTCTTGCACTGCTGGCTCTGGATGGGGGGCACAACCACGGGGCACTTCTGCTGCAGCACCGGGGCGCATTTCCCACCCGCGGGGCTCAGCTCGGGGCCCGGGAATGCCCCGATCCCGTATCCCAACCCTCCTCCGTGGTACCCCGAGCCCTCGCTCTCACCCAGGGGTGCGGGGTACCCGTACCCACCCCCGGCTCCCTCGGAGATTCCCAGATCCCCTCCGTGGTACGCGGCCCCTCCGCTCGCCCCCGCGGCGCTGCTGGCGGGACCCCAATCCTCGGTGCCGTACCCCAACCCCACCCCGGAGCCATAAACCGGCACCGCGCCCACCGTGACATCCCAGCCAGAGGTGACCCCGCGATCGCCACCGGGGACCTCGACGGCGCCGTTGGGGTCACACGAGAGCCCCCCCGAGACGCTGTAGGGCCCCGGGGGTGGCAGGGGCGGGCAGTGCGCGGGTCTCCGGCTGAAGGTGACCGAGCTGTCGCCGTCGTACGAGAAGGACATGCGGCCGTGGCGGTTGGTCAAGGCCCCGGAGCAGAAGCCGCGGTGGTTCAGCGAGATGTCCTGGCTGTAGCCCCGGTTCCGCCGCGAGCATTTCCGCCGGAGATAGTGGTACAGCTGGAAAGGGAAAAGAAAACACCCAAATTTGCACCGTTTTGCTTCACTTTTGTGCCAGGGACAGAGGGGTGCTGGGAAAGCTTGGCCGGGGCCTGGGGCAATTCCAGGCTTTGGAACCGAGTCCAGCTGAGCTGTCAGGGAATCATGGAATGATGGAGAGGTTTGGATTGGAAAAATCCTTAAAACTCATCCCTGCCATGGGCGGGGACACCTCCCGCTAGACCAGGTTGCTCCGAGCCCGTTTTTCAAACCCAGGGATATCTGGACTCCTCCTGGGACAGCTTTCCTCTTCTGCCTCTATTTTCAGACACTCCAAAAGCTGAAATGAATTCCGAATCCAAAATCTGAAGTATTTTCTTTTCCCGTCTCATAACCGTCGTGGTTTTCCCCACTCATTTTCATCTCCGCAGCCACAGAGCTGCGAAAACACCGAGGATCTCCCTCGTTTCTGTTTCCAGGCTGTTGCAGGAGCCACGGATCAAAGTTTCCATGCTGGCTCTGTTATTTCAGCCCCAAAATTCTTTTCTAGGAGGGGATTGGCCCAGACGCGGAGGTTTGAGGCCGTTCTGAGGTCCAGCGCAGGGTCGTTTTAATTAATAAGTATTAAAAATGCGTCCTGCACATCGGAACCCACAGAGATCGTGCGGTCCCCACGGGTTTTTACCCTGCTCATCCCTCTCCATCCCAGCCTGATTTCGCCTTTTTCCCCAGGGATTTGATCCCGAACGGAGCGAAAACCTCTCCAGACTCGGAGGAATTGGCTCAGGCACAGGGGTCCGGCTGCCAGCACCAGCCGAGGTCCCAAAAGAGCCGCGTTCCGTGAGTAGGAAACAACAAAATCCCAGGGAAAAAAAAAAAAAAAAGGAAAAAAAAAAAAGCGGACTTACCTTCCTCATCCATCCGAAACACATTTAGGAGGTAAAAGTCGACTGAATGAGGAGCCTTATCAGCCTCGGGCACATTTATACGGCGTTTAACGCGTCTGGGAAGTGAGACACGCTCGGGAATGAGAAGGATTTATTTACCGAACCGGCATTTCGGTGTTTGCTGTGACACCAGATCCGTATCTCCCTCCACACCGCTCATTGCGCCGCTGGTAATTGTCACTCCGGCTTAATGAGCCCATTCCTGTGCCCCTGCCCTGGGCTACGCGGGGATCCTCCGGCCCCCAGCCCCGGGGAGGTGGGCGGATCGTGGGTGCGGGAGAATTCGGAGCGGGGTTGGGGAGCGCAGGGAAAGGCTCTCAATGCTCCGGGGACAAGCTGGTCCCTCCCGCTGGCTCCAGGGCGAGTTGGTTTTATTTATTTTTTTTTTCCTTTTCCGAGGAAAACATTTGCATATGAACCAGAAGGTCGTCAGGAGTGATTGATGCCCGGGGATTTTGCAAGAGGTGCCCTAGGAGAGCTTAAAGACCGAAGTGCGGAGGTGTGAATGTCCCGGTGCTCCCACCCAGCCTGCCCGGATTGCGCTCTAATGAAGGATTAGGGCTCCAAATCCCTCCCTTCCTCCTTTTCCGTGTCCTTCCTGCGGTTCGGGGAGAGCTCCAGGCCCCGGAGACCGCAGGGGCCGGGTCTGTTCAGCTCCGGGACACTTTTCTGTGGGGACAGAGAGTCCCAGCTTTGGCCAAAGGCCAGAAATCCGTGCGTGGGGCGGGGGTGCTGCCAGGACAGGGTGCAGAGCCTGGGCAGGGAGGGATTTGAGGCTCGGAGGGAGAATTTGGACCTTCCTGAGGGATTCGCTGCTGGTTTTTTCCCCTCCTGCCCGGCCCAGGTTCGCAGGTGAGGAGGTTTCCCATGGAATTCCAGAATCCCTGAGGTTGGAAAAGCCCCCCCAGACCACGGATCCAGCCTGTCCCCTCTGTGTCACCACCCCAGAGCGCTGAGTGCCACCTCCACGCCTTCCTCGGACACCTCCAGGGACTCAAAACCTCCCCGGGCCGCCCCTCCCAGGAGGAATTTTCCCAAATATCCAACCCCTGGCGCAGCTCGAGGCCGTTCCCTTGGGTTTGCTGCAGGAAGGGGGAGGATGGCAGTGCCCAGGCACCAAAGGGCTCTGGAGCTGTGGTTCCCTGGAATTTGGGGATTTTCTGTTCCTCCCTCATGGAGCCCAGGCGGAAAATGAAGGCACAACGTCTCTGGGACAATAATCCAGGTGGCTTTGGGGTGAAACACCTCATCAGAGACATTTCTACATCCCAAAACCGTGAGGTGCAGGTTGATAATGCAAGAAATCAATGAATCCCCAAAAAAGATAGCTTTGAGCCATTGTAACTTTTATTGGATGCAAAAAGTGCCTTTGGAAAAGCAGCAGAAGGTCAGGGAATTCACCCCAGCAGCAGGAGCGGGGCACAGCAGGGGAGGCCCGGAGCTCTCAGACAGGGATGGAGCGTCCAGGAGAGGAGAGGACACCTGGGAAGGACCGGGCAGCCGGAGCCAGGGCTGGTGGTGCCGTGGCAGAGAACCGGAGCTGCCCGGGGTGGTTATTTCCTCTGGCTGCAGGGCCAGTAGGACCTTTGCTTGGTCTGGTGGGACACCACGCTGGGGACAACGATGGGACACTTCTGCTGGGAGGAGCCACCACTGCCGCCTCCGGAGCTGATGATGATGGTCTGGCCTGAGGAGCCGCCGCCGTATCCTCCTCCCATCCCATAGCTGGAACCTCCACCGCAGCAGCCGGAGGAGCCGCCACCTCCCATGATGATCTGCCCTCCTGAGGAGCCGCCGCCGTAGCCTCCTCCCATCCCACAGCCGGAGTATCCTCCGCCGCAGTACCCAGAGGATCCCCCGCTGCCTCCCCCTACAATGATGCTCTTGGATCCCGAGGATCCACCCCCGTATCCTCCTCCCATCCCACAGCTGGAGTATCCCCCACCGCAGTACCCAGAAGAACCTCCACTGCCTCCATCTCCCAGTATGATCTTGGTTCCTGAGGACACACCGCCCCCACCGCATCCTCCTCCAATCTCGTATCCTGAGGATCCTCCACCGCAGTACCCGGAGGATCCTCCACTACTTCCACCTCCAATGATGGTCTTTGATCCACCACCGTACCCTCCTCCCATGCCATAACCCGAGGATCCTCCACTGCAGCATCCAGAGGATCCTCCACTGCCTCCACCTACGATGATGCTCTTGGATCCTGAAGATCCACCGTATCCTCCGCCCTTTCCATAGCTGGATCCTCCACCGCAGTACCCAGAGGAACCTCCGCTGCTTCCCCCTCCAATGATGGTCTTTGATCCACCACCGTATCCTCCGCCCTTTCCATAGCTGGATCCTCCACCACAATACCCAGAAGAACCTCCGCTGCTTCCCCCTCCAATGATGCCCTTCGATCCTGAATATCCACCCCCGTATCCTCCTCCCATCCCGTAGCTGGAGGAGCCCCCGCTGCAGCAGGATCCGCCTCCTCCACCCCCGGAGCTGATGATGACTTTGCCGTAGCCCCCTCCGCCCCCACAGCAGGACGAGCCCTGGGATTGGTAACCGGAGGAGCCGCTCCTGTGGCACCCGTAGCCCTCGCTGTGGCACCCGCTGGANGAAGATCCACCGTATCCTCCGCCCTTTCCATAGCTGGATCCTCCACCGCAGTACCCAGAGGAACCTCCGCTGCTTCCCCCTCCAATGATGGTCTTTGATCCACCACCGTATCCTCCGCCCTTTCCATAGCTGGATCCTCCACCACAATACCCAGAAGAACCTCCGCTGCTTCCCCCTCCAATGATGCCCTTCGATCCTGAATATCCACCCCCGTATCCTCCTCCCATCCCGTAGCTGGAGGAGCCCCCGCTGCAGCAGGATCCGCCTCCTCCACCCCCGGAGCTGATGATGACTTTGCCGTAGCCCCCTCCGCCCCCACAGCAGGACGAGCCCTGGGATTGGTAACCGGAGGAGCCGCTCCTGTGGCACCCGTAGCCCTCGCTGTGGCACCCGCTGGACTGGGAGGACATCCCGTGGCAGCCCCCGGAGCTTTGTGTGGAGCACATCTCGGAGCAGCGACCCTGCAAGGAACAGACCTGTCAGGATGGAGAACCAGCTGAACCCTCCCAGCAGACAAAGAAGGAAAAGCTCCCAGGAATTTCCCCGTTTGTCCCATCTTTAACCTCCCTCCCCGCTGTGGGACCTGCCGTGACACCCCGGGGAGCTCTCTGCAGCTCACAGCAGCTCCGGGAACCCTCTGCGTGCGGAAAGGTTGGGAACACATCCCAAGGTTTGCCCACACATGCTGGGACCTGGGACACGCCTAAAAAATTCTGTGGATCCTTCTGGATGTCTCACTGTGACTCAGCAGCTGAAAGTTCAGCTTTGGGAGTTCCAGCTGCAGCTCCCTTGTCTAAGGGAGGGAGTTCCTTTGGCACCTCCAGTTGGTTTTTGGTGGAGGTTCAAAGCTCTCTGAGATTCAAAGAACGCCCAAAGACCGACTGGCAGAGGAACCTCCCTGCGCAGAGGCTCTGGAAATTTCCGCATCCGCGGGCTTACCTGTGGTGCCGGTGGGAACGTTGCGGTGCTCGGCGTCGGTTGAGTGAGGAACCCCGGCACAGCCGAGCTTTTATACGGGAGGCATCGTGCTCCCGAGGGAAGTGAGACACCCTAAGGAATGTTGAGCGATTTATTGACGGAGCTTGGCCACGGCTGCCTCCCTCCGTCCTTGACTCACTTGCAGCAGAGGTGATGCGAAGGAGGCGCATCAGCCCCATTCCGCATCACAGTCGCTAATTCTGGTTAATGGTTTCCTTCCGGGAGCCTCGATATGAATTTTTTAGGGTGAACGACACCTCAGGGTCTGTTTTGGGGGGTCCCTGATGTGTTTCTGCCAGGCTGGAGCTTCTCGGGCACTCAGGAGAGAGTGGGGACGGAGCAGATGCCGAGGGATGGAGGCTGGAGTGAGCTGGAGTTGGGGAGCAATGGGGGGACCGGGATAAAAGATGTGCCGGAGCAGAATCCCAAAGAATTTTTGGGAATTTCCTCAAGGACTGGCACGACGGGGAGCAGGAGAATGCCCATACTGCTGGGAAAGGCCAGAGGTGCCACCCCGATGGAGTTCCCCGCTTTGGAGCTGCCCAGATCTGTGTCAGAGGACGCGGTGAGGGTGACAGTGACAAAGGGGATTTTCCCTTCACTCTTTCGGGACCCCGAGGTGGAAGCGGCTGCCAGATTTCCATGGGATCTGTGCTCAGCTCCAGCTCCCAGATTGGAGTGGGAAAAGCCTGGAAATCCTCCTGCTTCCAAAGGTGCACTTGGAGGCCACCAAGGCCTTACCCTTGAACCCCAGGAGGTGAAACACCCCCTGCACCTCAGCAGGACCCTTTCCCGAGGGTCCTCACGGCCACCCCGCCCACACCTGAGCAGGGGAGTCACCCGGATCCTGTCCCTGCTGGAGGGTGACAGTTTGTCACCGCAGCTGTCCCAGCGCCAGCTCTGGGTCACGCGGGATTGGAGCGTGACAGCAGCACCTGCCCTGCCGGGACACCGAGCACGGGAAGGGATAATGGGGGTTTTTGGCTGTGAGGCATCCGTGTATGGCAATGGTGTCCTTATATGGCAATGGGGGCGTAGCTATGCAAATGAGACCACGCCTATAAGGCAAGGACACCCTTATATGGCTATGGGGGAAGGCTATGCAAATGAGGCATCCTTATATGGCAAAGGGGGCAGGGCTCTGCAAATGAGGCCATTCTTATAAGGCAAGGCCACCCTTATATGGCAAGGGGGTGTGGATATGCAAATGAGACATCCCTTAAAAGGCAAGGGTGTCCTTATATGGCAATGGGGCAGGGCTCAATAATATTTATTGGGGGCTCATGTACATTAATTAGGGGGCTCATAATATTGAT
>VYZT01043309.1:0-10795 GCA_013400735.1 Pomatostomus ruficeps
AGCTTCTCCGGGCAACCTCTCCCCTCACCTGGGACTGTTTTTCTCTGTTGGTGACTCTCCCGTTCCCGTTTCCAGGTCCAGGCCACCGTGGTTGGCTTCCTGGCCTCGATCGCGGCCGTGGTGTTCGGGTGGATCCCGGATGGACACTTCAGCCTGGACCACGCCGTGCTGCTGTGTGCCAGCAGCGTGGCCACGGCCTTCATCGCCTCCCTCGTGCTGGGTGAGACTCAGCCCCTCTCTGCACCTCTTCCTGCGGTACCAAGCTCCCCTTGGCCTTATCCTGGTTTTTCTCTCTCTTTCTGGCCGCAGGCATGATCATGATCGGGGTCATCATCGGCTCCAGGAAGATGGGGATCAACCCTGACAACGTGGCCACCCCGATTGCTGCCAGCCTGGGGGACCTGATCACGCTGGCTCTGCTCTCGGGGATCAGCTGGGGCTTGTACAAGGAGCTGGGTGAGGAGCCTCTGTCCCTCCCTGCAGCTCTCCCTCTCGCTTCAGCCTCTTCCTCTGCCCGTTCCGTTCCGGGGTGTGTGGGGTTCCTGCTCTGCAGCTCCCTCAGTGAGGCCAGCTCAGGGATGGACCCCGTCACTGCCCTGTGGCTGCAGGCAGGGATCTGCTCCTGCTCCCGCTCCTGTCCGGGTGAGGCGCTCAGGGAGAGGCTGTCCCGTTCCAAGGAGCAGTGGGAGAAGGCGGCTCTGATTCCCTCTGCTGGACTGGCAGCTCCGGTTGGGGATCCTCAGGGCGAGGCTGCAGCTGGAGACTCCCGACTTCCTCCTCATTTTCCTCCTCCTTCTCCTCCTCCTTCTCCTCCTCCTTCTCCTCCTCCTTCTCCTCCTCCTTTCCTTCCTCCTTCCCCTCCGCCTTTCTTGTGGAACTGGGACTCCGCCAGGGTCATCCAGGGGTGAAGCAGCCCTGGAGGTCCTGCCCAGGAGTGGGGCTGAGCAGCTGGAATTGAAGGGATCCCACTCAGATCTCCTGACAGACAGACCCCAGTGTTCTACTGTCACCCCTGGAGTACAGATCACCCCCGGCAGAAGGAAACACCTCGCCCTGCAGCGTTCAGGCTGCCACAACCTCAGTGCAGCTCTCCCTGCCCTTCCCGGAGCTCCCGAGGGATGAGTCCCTGATTTCTGTGCTGTTTGTTCCCCCTGCCCAGAGAGCAAGGCCTACGTGAACCCGCTGGTGTGCGCCTTCTTCATCTCGCTGCTGCCGCTCTGGATCGTGGTGGCCAAACGCAACTCGGCCACGCGGGAGGTGCTGTACTCGGGCTGGGAGCCCGTCATCATCGCCATGGCCATCAGCAGGTGGGAGGGGACAGCCCTGTTCCCGGCGCTGCCCCTGTCCTGGGGTCACCCCAGCGCTGACCTCTGCCCTGTCCCCAGCACTGACCCTGTCCTGGGGTCACCCCAGCACTGACCTCTGCCCTGTCCCCAGCACTGCCCCTGTCCCCAGCGCTGCCCCTGTCCTGGGGTCACAGCCCCTGACCTCTGCCCTGTCCCCCTACAGCGTCGGGGGCCTGATTCTGGACCGGACGGTGTCGGACCCCAACTTCGCTGGGATGGCCGTTTTCACCCCCGTGATCAACGGTGAGTCCTGCCCTGCTGGGGCTGCAGCTCGTGGCAAACGGGGGAATTGTCTAGGATTCCAGTGATTCTCTTTTGGGGTGCCTCCATGCCACCCTTTCCCTGAAGAGTGACAAACCCAGGAGGTTATTCCCTAAAAAAAACCACATTTCCAGGGACTCCTTCATTTCCTGGTTCCTCCTGTCTGGTGGAACACCCCAATTTTCCAAAATATTTTCCTTGTTGCACCCGGCAACACAAAAATTCATATTTGCACGTCGGAGTCAGGAAATCCAATTGATTCTGGTGTAAAGTTTTCAGCTCTTTTCTGCTTAAAGAACCAGGAAAACTCATTTTTTTAATTGTTTTTTTTTTTTGCAAGAGGTGGAGTTAATTCCGAGCCAGCGCCTCTTGTGCTGATGGCTTTCACAGTTTCGCTGTGCCTCATGTGGAAAATAATAGTTCTGAACTTCCTGTGTCTGTTTTGGTGCCTGACTCATCAGTTTTGTTTCACATATTTCTTCCACCCCGAGCTGCAGCAACAGAGCTGCTCCCGCTTCACTCAGGGGGCCTGAAGGGGAAAAACCACATCCTGCAAGAGTGGGATTGGGGTCAAAAATAGATTGTCCCCCATCATTCCAGCAGCTGGCACTCCCAGATCTGCTGGATGCTGCCAGGAGCTCTGGGGGCGTCACCTGGGTGCTGTTTGTGACCCGCAGGTGTGGGTGGCAACCTGGTGGCAGTGCAGGCCAGCCGCATCTCCACCTACCTGCACATGAGCGGGGTGCCCGGAGACAGCCCCGAGACGGCCCCAAGGAGATGCCCGAGCCCCTGCAGCACCTTCTTCAGCTCAGGTACCCGGGAGCCCTGGAACCAGGGCTCTGTGCCATCCCCTCTTCTGCTCAGGTACCCGGGAGCCCTGGAACCAGGGCTCTGTGCCATCCCCTCTTCTGCTCAGGTACCCGGGCAGGTGTGGGACAGGGCTCTGTGCCATCCCCTCTTCAGCTCAGGTACCCCGGGGGACCAGGGCTCTGTGCCAGCCTGGAGCGTTGTCACAGCAAAGGGGACCCAGCCCTGCTTGGGGACAGCTCCTGGTTCGGGGCTGGTCCTTCCCTGCCCTCAAGCTTGGAGCAGAGCCGGGGATGGGCTCTGCTGGGTGGGAAATGGGGTTGTGGGGTGTCCTGAGCTGGAAGGGACCCACCGCATCACCCTGACCCTGCACAGACACCCCAAAGTCCCTGACAGTCTGGGTTGTGGGATCGTGGGATGGTTTGGGTGGAAGGGACCTTAAAACCCATCCAGTGCCACCCCTGCCATGGCAGGGACACCTCCCACTGTCCCAGGCTGCTCCCAGCCCTGCCCAGCCCGGCCTGGGACATTTCCAGGGTCTGATCCAGGCCTGAGGTGCCCTCTGCTCCCTTGCAGACGTGAACTCGCGCTCAGCCCGTGTGCTCTTCCTGCTGGTGGTGCCTGGGCACCTGGTTTTCCTCTACACCATCAGCTCCATGCAGGGGGGACACACCACGCTCACCCTCATCTTCATCGTCTTCTACATGACAGCAGCGCTGCTCCAGGTGAGCTCAGCTCCCCCAGGTGGTTCTGGGTAGAGCTGAAAATTCAGAACTGAGCCTGAGGTGGTGAGGTGCCAACTTAACCCTAACCTGGGCGGTGACAGGAGGACAGGCAGGGGTTCTGAAGGACCCAGAGGATTTTGGGTGCTCAGGGAGCCCCAGAACCTCTTTGTGCTGCCCCTGTTGCTGTGGGGATGCAGCAGCAGCACGGGGAGGGTGATTCCAGCTCTGTTTTTCGGGATGTGGCTGTCCCCGAGCCGGGCCGAGCTGTCCCAGCTGCTGTGGCACCGCAGGGCAGGGGCTGTGGCTGACGGGGCTCCTGCTGTCCCCAGGTGCTGATCCTGCTCTACATCGCTGACTGGATGGTGCACTGGATGTGGGGCCGGGACCTGGACCCCGACAACTTCTCCATCCCCTACCTGACGGCCCTGGGGGACCTCATTGGGACGGGGCTGCTGGCGCTCAGCTTCCACGTGCTCTGGCTCATCGGTGACCGCGACTCCGACGTTGGGGATTGACCCTCCCTGCTCCCTCTTCTCCAGCTCTCCTCCTCCTCCTCCTTCTCCCATTTGTTTTTCCTTTTCCTGCCTCTCTGCCTCTCTTCGCTTCCCCCTCCTCCCTCTTTGATACTGGATTCTCATTATTTTCAATGGGAATTTTACGTGGTTTATATTTCAAGCCGAGTTTGTACAGAGAACAGATCTAGTTTTAGGAAGGACAAACAAACAAAACAAAAAAGTGTAACGAGACAATCACTAAGTGCAATTTCACAGCGGCTGTGTCTGAACCAAGGTTCCAGTGAAGCTCCTGCTCGGTCAGATCCCGCAGGATCCCCCCTGCCCCACTCATCGAGCTGCAGGGCTGCTTTCTTTCGCTTCATAAGCGTTTTAAACCCAGGGGTCGAGCTCAGGTTTGTTTTTCTGAGCTGGCACCTCCTGGTGAATACAACCTCACGGCTGAGGGCACAGGGTGCCTCCTGCCTCGCTCTCTGAAGCTCCATGCTGTGCCCACACCCAAAAACGGGGAGAGTCTGGGAGAGGGATGAGGAGGAGGGTGAGGAAGGCTCCTGTGCTCACCCCAGGAGCTCCTCGGAGAGCCCCAGCCCTGCTGGGAGCAGCCTGGGCTCTGCTGGCACATCCAGGCTCTGTTTTACCCCCAGCCCAGCCTCTCCTGAGCAAGTTTGGCTGCTCTGAGCTCACCCCGAGGGGCTGGGAGCTCCCCCCATCCATCTCCCCCTTTCCTCCTGCCAGAAACCCCGGCAGGATCTGCAGGATCCCCTGGGTGCTGTCCCCTTGTGCTGCACCGTTTTCAGGGCAGTGTCCTGACTTTCCCCTGGCAGAGGGAGAATCAGCTCCGGGTTTTTGTGTCCAGATTTCCTCTCGGTTGCTGGGTGCTGCTGACGGGCCCCTGGAGCCAGGAAGAAGCCACCCAGCACCTCCCCTGGCCGAGCCCGAGGTGCTTGAGCTGGGCAGGAGCGTTCTGCTTGTGATGTCTGTCAGGAAAGGACATCCACGGGATTTCTCTCCCTGGAATTCTGGGCCCAGCTGGATTTCTGGAGCCCTGGCTCCTGGTGCAGCTCTGTGGCACAGGAACCTCACGTAAAATCCGGGATTGGGGCTGCAGCCCAGCCTGGAAGCCCTGGCTGAGTGCGGGGAGTGCGGGGATCCCTCCTCTGCTGCTCCCTCTCCTGCTCTTTGTGCTGCTCAGCTGGAATTCCTTCTCCTCCCCTCCTGAATTCCTTCTCCTCCCCTCCTGAATTCCTTCTCCTCCCCGTGCGCCGCATTGGGAGGGCAGCAGAACCCCGAGCTGGTGTAGCCAGGTGGGCAAATCAGACCAAAGTCAGTCCAGGATCGTTGTCCCCACGAGGCTGCAGGGCTGGGGCTCGCTCTGGGATGGCCCTGCTGGAAAAGAGGGATCAGGGAGTTCTGGGGATCCACGGCAGCAGCTGGATCCAAACCAGGGCTCTGGGCTGCTCCAGACCCTCTCTGGAGCTGTGGAATCCCTTCCCTGGTGCTGCTGCTGTGCAGGAGGCAGAGGTGGGCTCCAGGCTGCTCCTCCCCAGCCCCTCAGAACAGCGGCTGGTGTATTTTGTATTTTTGAGGTGATTTTCCCCCTTTTTCCCTTGCTAATCTGACATCAGGCTCGCTCCCCCTCCTCCTCTTTGCTCCCATCCTCCTCTCTCCACCCTCACTTCTCACAGATCTCCTCTGGCCAAAGCTGTGCCCAAAATTTTAAAAAAAAAAATCCAACCACAACACAAACCCTGTCCCTGCTGTGCTGAACTCTCAGCCCAGGGATTTCTGGAATAATTTTTGGAATATTCTCTGCTGCTCACCCGATTTCTCTGCTGCTCACCTGATTTCTGTGCCTGATGTTGAGGAATAAACACTAAACTTCCTCCCATTAACACTTCAGCTTTTCTGTGCATGGAGAGAAACTCTCCAGGCCTTCCAGGTGTCACAGCACCACTAAATCCCCCAGGAAAAAAATTCCTAGAGGAGGAATCTGCCGCTTGGTGGGGCTGGGGGTCAGGAAAAATTAAATACGGTCAAAGGTGTGCTTGGGGAACGGTCAGGGAGGAATCTGATTTAAAACTGAGGAATATTGACGGAAAAAAAACCCAACAAAACCAAACCTCTTCCCACTGGTTGCACTCAAATGCATGCCTGCTCTCCAGCTGCCTGCAGACGAAAATCCTGGTTTACTCTTTTATTAAAGGAAAAAAAGACTTGTCTTAATTATTTATAGTTCCTATAACTGACAGATGTCGACCTAATGGATAAATTATATTTGGTTAAATAAAGATGACATTTATTTATGTGGACTCTGGTGGGTTTTTTTCCTCGGGGTTGAAGGTCCCGCTCAGGTTTTGCTGCTTATTTTAGCTCGGGCTGAGGCTCTTTTGATAGGAGAGTTGCGAAAATCAAATAAATTGCTGGGTATGAAGCAAACTGGGATTAGAGGGAGTGCCAGGTGACCTCGGCCGTGCCCTTGGCCAGGTCCTGGCAGCTCGTGGGGGCTCCCAGCAGGAATCCAGGTGTTGTTCTGGCCCTCCCTGGATTGAGAACCCAGGCCCTGCTCCCCGAGAGCTGCTGACGTGTCCCCTGCCTGTGGCTGCTGATTTCGTGGGACAAAAGGGTTCTGCTCCTTCTGGGGTGCAGAAAATCCCCTGGATTGCAGGGACTGGGGGCTGTGGGGTGTTCCCTGCAGGGCTGGGCCTCCAGATCACCCAGAGCAGGAGCTCAGTGCAGGATCCCAAAACAAAACCCCTGGGTGTGCAGGGATTGGGGACTGGCGACTGTTCCCTGCAGGGCTGGGCCTCCAGCTCACCCAGGGGATCCCAAAACAAAACCCTGGGTGTGGGGAGCAGCACCCGGACCCTGCTGGGTACACACAGGGAATGTTGGGGTGCAGGGGGCTGGATCTGGGGGTGCAGGGGCTGGATTCGGGGATCCATGGGGCTGGGGATGCAGGGGGCTGGATCTGGGGATACAGGGACGAGCAGGACAGGGTTTGGGGGTGCATGAAGCTGGATCCGGGGTGCACAGGGCAGGATCTGGGGATATTGGGGATGTGCAGGACAGGGTTTGGGGGTGCATGAAGCTGGATCCGGGGTGCACAGGGCAGGATCTGGGGATATTGGGGATGTGCAGGACAGGGTTTGGGGGTGCATGAAGCTGGATCCGGGGTGCACAGGGCAGGATCTGGGGATATTGGGGATGTGCAGGACAGGGTTTGGGGGTGCATGGGGCTGGATCCGGGGTGCACAGGGCAGGATCTGGGGATATTGGGGATGTGCAGGACAGGGTTTGGGGGTGCATGGGGCTGGATCCGGGGTGCACAGGGCAGGATCTGGGGATATTGGGGATGTGCAGGACAGGGTTTGGGGGTGCATGGGGCTGGATCCGGGGTGCACAGGGCAGGATCTGGGGATATTGGGGATGTGCAGGACAGGGTTTGGGGGTGCATGGGGCTGGATCCNGGATGTGGGGGATAGGGTGCGGGGGTGGAGGGGGCTGGATCGGGGGATGGATGGGGCTGGGGGTGCAGGGGGCTCGATCTGCGGATGCAGGGGATGTGCAGGGCTGGATCTGAGGGTGCAGGGTCAGGATCCGGGGTGCACAGAACAGGGTCTGCGAATACAGGGGATGTGCAGGGCAGGATCTGGGGTGCATGGGGCTGGATCGGAGTGTGCAGGGGTTGTAGAGGGCAGGATCCGGAGGTGCACGGTCAGGATCTGGGTGTGCAGGGGCTCTGCAGGGTCAAGATCCGAGGCTGCGCAGCGCAGAACCCGGCGATGCCCGCGCCGGCTCCGGCGGAAGGCAGCGAACTACAGCTCCCGGCAGCCTCGGAGGCTCCTCCGCCGCTGTCCCAGCTGACCGTCACATGAGCGAGCCGGGCCGGGCCGGGCCGGGCCGGGCCGGGATGGGGCAGCGCGATCGCATGTTCAAGGTGCTGGTGGTGGGGGACGCCACGGTGGGCAAGACCTCGCTGGTGCAGCGCTACGCCAACGACAGCTTCAACCGGCACTACAAATCCACCGTGGGAGGTGAGCGCTGCCGGTCCTGCCGCTGCCCCGGGCTCCTGCGGCTCTCCCGGGGCTCCCCTGGGCACCGGCACCGGCCCGGTTCGCGTCCCGAGCCCCGCTCCGCATCCCGAGTCCCGGTCCACATCCCGAGTCCCGCTCCGCATCCCGAGTTCCGGTTCGCATCCCGAGTTCCGGTTCGCATCCCGAGTTCTGGTTCGCATCCCGAGTTCTGGTTCGCATCCCCAGCCCCTTTCCGCATCCCCATCCCGAGCCCCGAGCCCCGCTCCGCATCCCCGGGCTGGGGATTGGGAATTCGGGGCAGGAACAGTCGCCTGTCCTCGCTGGTTTATGGGACATCACTTCCCAGACGCCTTTTCCTGAGTCCCTGGGGGATTCTGTCCCTCTGCCCGGCTCATTTGGGGTGTCCCATCCTTCTCCCACCCCTTGGAAAAACCACCCCAGGATCCTCTGGACAGTCCGAGCTTCCAGGCTCAGCTCATCCCAGTAAAACCAGCAGCGTTAATTGAGCAGCCTGGAGCCGCTGCTGAGGCGTCGGCAGCGCTTGGGAAGGGCGAGGAGGAGGCTGGGAACGGGGCTTTTGTGGGATTTCGGGTTTTTGTGTAAATGAACAACCTGGAAGGAGCAGGAGCTGCCGAGGGTTTACCCAGGAAATCTCCCCGAGGAGCCGGAGCAGCGGGGTTGGAGCCCAGCTGTTAAATCTCCTTATTCCCGGATCCCGAGGGGCTGGATCCGAGTGGAGAGCGCTGGGGAGCTGCAGGGCTGTGCCCCTGCGCTCTCCCGGCAGGAAATGCTGCACACTGGTCTCTGATCCTTTTTTTTTTTTCGTGCTCAGTTCCTGGTTTTGGTCAGTCCCAGCCCAGCCGAGCCGGGCAGGTTTTCCCCTGCAGTGAAAACCCAAATATCGGGATCTGAGAACAGCACAGGGATTCCCCTCTTGACTCACGGGCCTGGTGACAGCAAATGTGGGTGGTTCAGGCTCAAAGGGACCTCCCAGCTCCTCTCAGGGACACTTTTCCCTGTCCCAGGCTGCTCCGAGCCCTGTCCAGCCTGGAATCGTGCGTTGGGTGGTGACAGTGACCCCGGGTTGTGGCAGGGCTGGGTTGGTGCTCCGGGAGATGGGGAATGTGCAGGAAGGAGCCCCGTGGGGCAGAGTGGCTCTGATCAGGTTTCCTTTCTGGCTTTTTTGGGAATTCTCCAGTGGATTTCGCGCTGAAGGTGGTTCAGTGGTCGGAGTCGGAGACGGTTCGGCTGCAGCTCTGGGACATTGCAGGTATTTCAGAGGTTTTTAAAGTTCTTTTTAAAGTTCTCAGTGTTTTGGCCTTCCTTTCCCCCTTTCTTTTTTTCTCCCTTTTCCTTCTGCTCCAAAAATAACTCCCAGGATCCTGTGGATTCCAGGGCCAGGACTGCTCTGCTCTGCAGGGCTGCCTCCAGCCTGCTGTGGTAATTTAAATATTTAATTAAAACGCACACAGTCATTCCTGCCGAGCCTTTCCTTCCTGCTCCAGAGCCGGAGCAGAGGGAATGTGGGGCTGGCTCATCTCTGGCTGAAAATCTTGTGTTAAAATCCGGATTTCTGGCCTGACAGCCGCAAATCCTGACCCCTGCATGGAGCAGCTCCGTGGAATTTTGGCTGATCGGGATTTTGCTGCTCCAGGAGCTGCGGGAGAAGAGTTTGGATCCCTCCTGGCAAGAGGGCACAGCTGGGTGTCCCTGACATGCTTCAGGGGACAGCATTCCCTGAGCTGGAGCAAAAAAATTCATTTTTCTGCATCCTGCTCCCTGGAGAGGGCAGATAAATGAATGTCCCAAATCCCTGGGCACCAGGAGAGCTCTGGGCAGCAGCACCCCTAAAATGGCACCCTGGATCTGGCACAGGGAGGAGATCGGGGCTGTGGCCGCCTCTGGCCCTGCTGCTGGGACTCCTGGAATCCTCAAAAAGGCAGCAGGAAGGAGAAGTTGGCAGAGGCAGCGACGCAGCACCAAACTGGTTTCGGTTTCGGCCCCAAAGAGGAGTCTGGGGTGTGGGGAGCAGAGCGGCCAGGGGCACAGGGCCCTCACTGTGCCCAGGGACGCTCAGGGGACTCTGAGTTCTGCTCAGGAACTCAAATGTTGTGGCTGCCCCAGCCCTGGGAGTGTCCTGGACGGGGCTGGGAGCACCTTGGGACAGGGGAAATTATGGCACACTGGGTGATCTTTGGTCCCTTTTATCCCAAACCAAGCTGGGATTCCCTCATCCCGTGATCCGAGACCAGACGTGCCTGGCAGGACCCATCAGCACCTGGATCCCCTCATTAATTAGAGTTTAATCAATCTGAGATTCCCTCATCCCGTGATCCCAGACCTGCCCAGTGCAGAGGTGCCCAGCGGGATCCATTCAGAATCTGGATTTCCTCATTAATTAGAGTTTAACCAATTTGGTTAAATCATCCCGTGATCCGAGACCTGCCTGTGCAGAGGTGCCAGGCAGGATCCATTCAGCTCCTGGATCCCCTCATTAATTAGTTTAATCAATCTGAGATTCCCCTCATCCCGTGATCCCAGACCTGCCCAGTGCAGAGATAATCAGGCAGGACCCATTCATCACCTCGGTTCCCTCATTAATTAATCAGAGTTTAACTAATCTGGGATTCCCTCATCCCCTGATCCAAGACCTGCCCAGCGCAGAGATAATCAGGCAGAACCCATTCATCACCTGGATCCTCTCATTAATTAAGCAGAGCTCATTAGTGCCAAATGACAAAGCAATGCACAAACACCCGATTTACGCGAACAAACCCCAAACCAGTGACTCTGGGGGTGATTTCTCCTCGTTCTGGCCCCGCAGGGCAGGAGCGCTTCACGTCCATGACGCGCCTGTACTACCGGGAGGCCTCGGCCTGCGTGGTCATGTTCGATGTCACCAACGCCAGCAGCTTCAGCAACAGCCAGAAGTGGAAGCAGGACCTGGACAGCAAACTGGTGCTGCCCGACGGCAGCGCCGTGCCCTGCCTGCTGCTCGCCAACAAGGTGGGGGATCAGCCCCGGGGCTGCCTGGGGGGATTTTGGGTGGGTTTGGGTGGTTCTGTGTGCGTTCCCATATGTGTTTGGGTGGGTTTTGTGTGGGTTTGGGT
>VYZT01043312.1:0-10744 GCA_013400735.1 Pomatostomus ruficeps
TCAATTAAACTGTTCTTATCTCAGCAAACAACTGTTACTTCAATTCTTCTCCACATTCCACTCATATTGGAGGGAAGCGAAGGGGAGGGTTGAGTGAGGGGCTAAGTGGTGTTTCATCTCCAGCTAGGCCTAAAACCACTTCAGTCAGATGTAAAGTGCTTCAAATACACAGGCCCAACAAAATGAATTCTCTCCAGCTCCTTCAGCTACTAAAGCTTTAGAAAAGATTGTGTTTATAAAGTTATTTCCTATTAATAGATATGTATAAAATTATATTTTTAAGTATTTATCAGTAGAATTGGACTTCAGTGCTTAAACATGCTACTGTTATGAGTTATATATGTTACTATAATCTATATTAAATTACATATCTGTATATTTGTGCAAAAACATATGGTCTAAGGCAAGAATATACATTAATTTGGAAACTTGAATAATTTCTAGAAATTTTCCATTTTCTCAGTGGACTTGTGATGGTTAAAATGCATGAACAACATTATGAAAGCATGAAAGCTTACTCTAGAAAGAAGCAGTAGCATTACTGCATTTACACTAGTAAGATTTTATTCCAGGAATGATTGTGCAAATGAGTTTTTAGTACAAAAAGACACAACTAGAAAAATTGAAGTAGCATATGCATCTTTTTGCTGGCAATTAACTTTTTTTCTGGTCTCCTAAACAGTATTATCCCCTTATTCCCAGTTGTCAAACACAACAGCAACACTTGCTCTTCAGTAGTGATTATAAATTGTTGGAACAAGATATGAATCACACCTGAATCTGTTGGTTTAAGAAGTTATGTAACAGTGTGTAAAGATAATTTTTACATGGTGGTACTTTTGAAAGTTTTTTTATACATGTGGGGTTTTTTACAGAGCACATTTTCCATGCATCCTTGGAACAAGATTTCTCACACCATTGCAGACAGCTGATGTAGTCTTGGTCAACACAACACTCATTTTCACCTAAGAATATATGCTTTTCTGTCTATGAAAAGAAGTTCCCTTATACAATCAGTTATCTGTTTTCCTTCTTACATCAGTTCCTTGTGGTATATAACTGTTTTCAGAAACACATTTTATGACAAAGCATTTGTAAGCTGGAATGCCACTTATAGCATTGGTAATTGTAATCTATTTTAAAATGTTGCAAGTATCAAAGTTTCCCACAGCAGACCACCTATTTCTCTACTCTAGATGTGTAAATGTCCCTTGGAAAATACAGTTGCACTCACTTTAGTAGTATAAAAGAGTTGTAGCATCATTTGGCTTTGATGCATGAAGAGGAGGGAGAGGTTTTCTCCAAATTTTTGCTAGCTCTTCAAAAGAAATCCATTATTTATGTAGACAATAAAGCAGTAATGGTATTATGCTACCTTTGTGTGTATCCCTGAGCTCAAAGAGAGTAGTTTGGCATTCAATTTATAATAAAAGCTCAGGGGTGGAGTGCTGAACAGATCATGACCAATAAAAGTAAGTAATAAGGAACAGGCTACAAGACCAAACAGCAATAGGTGTAAGTTTCCCTTTTTATGGTACTAAAATAAGGAGCACACACACATGAAGACAGAGAGGATGCCAGAGCAATTAATTCTGCACTCCTGGTTCTGAAGCAGAGGCCAGCGCATCTGTTTGATTTGTGTGTATGTTTGGAACTTCTGGGGGCAATAGTGGGCACTGTGCAAACAGCACTGCCCTCTTTCCTAAAGGAACTGAGTGTCGTTACACAGATATATTAGTCCACTGGGAAATACACATATAGTGGTTTGGTACCTTCTAGAGATTAGAATCTATTAGTTACAGAAAATTATCATGTAAGACTGTAAAGAAAACACTTTCTAAACTGTGGCACTGTTCACTCTTCTGTATTTACAGCTGGACAATGTTGAACCTTCCTCCTTGCTGCTTCTACCCTAGTACTCTTCCATGTTACTTGAGACCTATTTTCCCTTAGTACTTTTAATTCGTATTTTAAGTATCTTGCAGGGGTAGCAAAGTCAGCAAAGTAATACATTATTCTAATTCCACAGTAAAGAATAGGTTTCTTGTGTAACCATAGAGAATATGTTTCAGAAGAAACTAAGTTTCATTTAAATAAAATGAAATAAAATAATATTACTTTTTTTAAAAAAAGTTCAAATTATCATTTAAGGATTTTCTTTGCTAAAAAGAAAGATTCCTGGTAGCTTTTCATAACTCTTACAGTGGAGAATGTCTCTAACTTAATCTAAGAACCAGAGAGTATTAGACAAATCATCCTCCTTTTGATTTGTATGGTAACAAAGTGAGGATTAAGCAAGGTGACCTGCTGCCCTTAGCCAGGTATTGTTTTCCTGCAGGAGTTAATCCACAAGGAAGGAGAAAAAGGAAAAGCAAAAAAAAAGAAAAAGAAAAAAACTCCAAATCCCCACACATAATACATGCAAGGTTATTATCTAGTTAAGTAGATATTTCCACTGCATTCCTGTTGTCCTTGTCGTTACAAGTGTGTCCTCCTTTCACCACTGCAGAAACTGTGCAAGTATATGCCTTTCTGGCTACCTTGTTTCATCCTTCCTCAAACACAAAAGAAAGATAGGTGATTTACTGCCATTTAAAAACTCCATAATTTATAACCTCCTGTTGAATGTCTTTATCAATACTTGAAAAAAAGGTATCATCTAAATCTGAAATCTGTATAAAAAAATCTATATTTTATTTCCAGACGTTTCTCCTTTTAAAGTATAAGTATCTTCAAGCCAATAAATTACTACTTTTCCTTCTCTTGAAACTGTAAACTTCAGCTACCTAAAAATGCATTTTGGAAGTCTTACTTAAACTGGGTTATTCTATGACTTGTATTTATTCAGACAGGGAGTTCAACTGTGCATACTCACATTTCACATGAACCTCAAGTACACACAGTGACAAGATCTAGACATTTGAGGATTGCATCTGTGATCCATGGACAAGGATTTTACAGAAGGTCGAGATATTGTTATTATTACTACAAGGATTTGGTTAATGCCTGATGATAAGCTCATCTTCATAACTTTCAGATATCATATAAATATTTAAAAGGGGCATGCTTTTAAGCAGGAAGTGCAACTTGCCCTCTCTTAGAGCTTAAAATCTTAAATAATTTTACTTGAATGCACATTATGATAATATAACAGGAGTACCAGCAGAGCATAGCAAAGAAAAACCAATGGCATTACAGTGTACACTCTGTATTTCGGTTATTCTACATGCTGCTTTTCAAAGAATATTAATTATATCTTCCTCAATTTCCTCATTTTTATTGTTTTCAGAATCTACTGTTCTGCCTCCTTTAAGTCTATTTTAAAAAAAAACATTAATAAACCAGTTCAACTTTCCTATTTTTATTATCTTTTTTTTATGAAATCATACGGTATTCCTAAACAAAAAATTCATTATTTTCTTCTCCTGCTTTCTCTCTTCAGGGTCTCTGGATGACTCTTTGACAATTTTGTATCTGTTTTCAAAACTTTGTGTTGATATTTTGCTTTGAATGTGTTCTAGGTGTTGTCAGTAGTGCCAATGCCAATGATAAATTGTAAGTAAGCAAAGTCTGATGCCTCTTTCAATTACAGAGACTTTTTGGAGGATATTTAGGTAATTTAAATTTCCCTCTGTTAATATTTATCATATGATCCTGAAAAGGGAATGCCATAAATATTTAAGGTTTGAGTTAGTTTTGTTTAAATGTGTCTATTCGAGAGGAGAGCCATCCTAATGAGTGATCTAATGTTTTGTGCAGGTACCTCAGCTCCCTGAAAGAAGAACAGTAAAGAAGCCAGAGCAGACAGGCCAATTTTGTTTTAATAGATTTCAGCACTCAATTTCTTGTAGTTTTTCAGGGTATAAAAAAAAATTGCTTAAAATCCCTGAGGTGCAGGAACACTTGCTTTGCACACATATCAACTAAAATAAGACCATTCCACCCTTCATGCACTTCAAGACTGAACTCCATCAAAGAGTGTAGCTTTTCCCAATTGCTGATCCCTGACATTTCAGTGATGGGTCATCAGTTCATCTGCTTGCTTAACTGCAGTTAGTTTTGAATGCTTTGAAAACAGAGTTTAGTTTTTATTGCCATCTGCAGCTAGCCCAGTTTTCTCAAATGTTGATTTTTAACTCATCTAAATAGATGAATGTCTGGCTTCAAGGTAAGTGATACTTGATTCATAGCTCTGTACAATGTCATTCCCTTGAAAGGAACTGCAGGAAATGGGAACCTCAAGGATAATTGCATTGCAATGGGCAACAGAGCTCTTAGAGCTACACTTTTTCAAGATACAAAAGTAAAGATTAAGCTCAGGAAAGAAAAACCCACCATCTACCAGTGAAATAGCAGAAGCTCTCTTCTCCTCTTTCTTGCACCTCAAAAGTAGCCTCCAACAAACAGGTAAAGCTGTGTAGTGTGAGCGTGTGGATCAAAAGTCACCCTTGTGTAGAGTCAGTGATGGATTGAGACTTAATTTGTTAAAGGATATCTTTGATAAAGCAAATGGAAGAAATAAAACTGGGTTTTAATTGCTGTGACAGTCTTCCAGAAAGCTGATCTTGGTTAAGTTATTAATTCAGTCAAATAACACAGAGCAGCCATAATTTACTAGAGTAATCTTATAGTGCTTTTCTTTCAAACTCACCCAGCTGATAGGAGGTAGGAGTGGTCCCTTTTTGTGCGTAATACAGTAGGATTGCTGTTCTCTCCTTTGCATCCTATTAGCATGATGAGCCTTCAGGAAAAAGAGATTCTTCTATGAGTAACTAGCTAGCTCCAGTGTGAAAAGCAGCACAGACTGGAGCTTGCACTGCTTCAACTTATCAAGGGTAGAGTGGACTTTCTCTATTGCAATTATACATCAGGGAAAAAAAAAACTTGTCATTGAGATGGACTTCTAATATTGGTAATCTGACAAACTGGCAGTAATTTTACACTTGTACTGGCAGTGCCTAATGTTAAGTTTTAGTCTGAAATGCCTTTCCCCACCCTGATCCACAAGATGAAAGAAATGAGGAAAAAAATGAAATAATATTTTATATTAAAAATAAATTTCTTCATTGCCCTAACAGTTCATCTTCTACTCTGTTCATATATGAAAATTTCTGTTAAATTTAGCTGTGAATAATAATAACTTTAAAAATTACCAATTAGCTATAAAAGCTATAAAAATAATTAAATATGATTACCATATGCATACACTTGATTATTAAATTTGGGGGTTTTTTTGGTTGGTTGGTTGTTTTTTGTTGTTGTTGTTGGTTTTTTTCAGAGTCTTTGATGCATTTAGAGTAATTTTCAGAGAGAGGAAAAATTTCCAGTAAAATAATAATAATAAAAAAGCCTGTTCAGAATTAGTGTATTCATATCTACCATGGGAATTCATGCAAATCTGCATCTGAACATTAAAACAAAAAAACTAAAAATACAAAAGAGTATTTGCACACAATACACTGACTGACATTTAGGCTGCACGACTTAACAGAAATGCTGTAATAGGATTATTGGATAGAAGTTTTCCAGTCTGAAAGCCCAGGTACAGAACAAATGACTCTCCTGCTGTGCTTGCATTCGGGTAATAGGCAGAAATGGCTGCTCGCTCAGGGGTTCCTACTCCGGCTGATTGCAGAGCGAGCTGGTGGTCATGACTTTCCTCCACTTGAGCACCATCTGGTTTGTTCTTTTCCCTACTGACATGATGTTACTGACATGTTCAAATAAACATCATTTGCCCTTTGCCTACCCACTGTTGAGAAGCCCAGCCTTATTTATGTCTCCTGGAGAAGCTTATTTCCTTGTGCCTGCTACAAAACCTTCTGCATTACTACTGCTGGAAGGGCTGGCACCATATGGGCTGAGGACACCTCAAATTATCAGCTCCCTTGACTCCTGCTTAAAGCCTGAGAAATGCAGAGGGTTAAATAAATCTTTGATAAGAATGTGATACCAGAACTGCTTGAGGTGAGCATCAAGACATCATAACACACATCAGACAATTAACGTCATGCTTTGAAGTGCTGATGCACAAAACCCATTAACAGTATCTTTCCTGGCAGCCCTCATGTTTAATAAAGACTGCTGATTGCATACTGAGTCCACAAGTGATAGCTTCTCACACTTTTTTCAGTACACTGTGAATTTTATTTTCTTCTAGTACAAATGTTTATAAATTAATGTTCTATTTTCATACATGTCTATATTAAAAGTTGATAGTTTTCAAAGTTTATGAAAATGGTTCATGAAAAGGGTGAAAGAATTGGTAGAGTGTCTTTGTGACTTTACTCAAGGAATACTGATATTTCATCAAACCAGATGTTATGTGAGATCCACGGTCAGAAAAATCTTGCTATAAAAGTGACAAAGTCTTTCAAGACTTCATTTTAAAAACTGTCTTGTGATTTGGCACTGAATGCTGAAGATTCCCTTCCCATAGTAAAGGCCACTGTAATTTTCTATAAGGTGCAACATCTATAAAATTGAATGTTTTCAATACAACAGGGCATGGGTGGATTTTGCCCTCAGTGGATAATTTTGTACCTTTGGATCCTCTGCAATTTTGTACTATCAGAAATAAAGCTTTTAAGCTTTGACCGACCAATCAAGATTTACTGACCTGCTGAACTGTACATCTTGAAACAGGAATCTACAAGACTGAACCATGCAGCAGTAGGCCACCAGAGCCGCTCTAGTGAGAGAAAGGAAGTAGCATTAATTTTTGAAATTATTTCTTAAAAAAACCCCAAAACTAATCTCAAGAGAATTGCCAGAACAATCGAAGCTATATTCATGCTCTTGAGGTGTTAGGATGGATTTAAGCAATCCTTTTCTCCTCTGTAGCAGTTCACACAAAGTGGTACAAAGACAGAATCCAGAGCATAGCTGCATGGTAATAAATGTCATGGAAAACGCAAAGAGCTAAAGTGGGGGGAGACGATTAAAAGAAAAAAAGAGAGAGAGAACCATAGAGGTTTTTATGAGAGAAACTTGTCAAGGATAGACACAATATCTTTCTGCAAGTAATTGTACTAATATGAAGAGGGCAGGATTCAATTACTCATATTGACTACATAAGAATTAAAGACAAATAAAGTATAGAAATGTTTGGGTGTACATAAAATAAAGGAAAATTATTTTGAAAAAAAATGAAGCACTAAAATTAGCACTAAAAAGAATATTACAATGATAAATAAAACTATTCTAAGGGTTTTCTTTGTAGGTTTGTTTTCTTATCATGGAAAGAGTAAAATGTGTTAAAACCAGTCCTGTCATTAGAGAAAGGGACTTGATAGCCATTACTGTAATTTCTTTCTGACCTTATGGATTGCATGGTAAATTCAGAGTGAAGCTAAAAAAACATGGAATTTGTATTATCATAGAACTCAAGGACCAGTATTATAATTTTTGGATTACTTTGGTATAAATTATCTTCCCTCCATCTCAATTTTTCAACCAGTCTTTCGAATTTAGTCAAAATCAAATTAGAATTAAATGTAAAATAACTGATCTCTGTTACCAACCCTTTGTATTTCCTTCATTACTTCTGTACTTTACAGAAACGTTGGAAATGTTTCTTTTTTAAAAAAAAAAGTGATCTGGTTAATATTTCTTCAAATAGTAACCAAGGAATGAATGTTTGTTGCTGTTACCAAAATATTTATCCTACGGTCAAAGAAAAACATAATCTACCTGCTAGTGCAAGGTTCTAAGATAGACTTCTCCTAAAACATGCCTGTTTCCTTCCAAGCAAATCTCAGTGTGCTTCCCATCTCAGACCTCTGGAGTGCTCTATGTACAATGCTTTCTCTTTGACATCTTTCCTGATCAGACTCTATACTAACATTCCAGTCCTGGCCTTATCTCACTAAGCCTAAGTGATGCCAGAGGACCATTTTTATATTTTCAGTTTGTGTATACCAACATTAAGATTTCTCTTTGTCTTTTTCCTATAACATTGGGCAGATAACAAAGATTTCAAGAAGTTACATTGCTATGTCCCCTTGTATGTCTGATAATTGTGGAGATATTTCTATTGTCTTTCTCAGTGAGATTTCATTCTATGAGCCAAACTGTTTTTCTCATGCCCTACCCATACTTTAAACTGATTCATAAGTCAAAGACCTTCCCCTATCTCAACAGATAAATAACCATGCTTCCTGGCATTCATCTTTCATGGAATATCGTGCAGTGCAATACAGGAAGGAATTGTCATGGACATACCAGTGAAAACTGCCTCTGGAAGAATTTCTCTTCATAAGGGAAAGTAAAGTTTCTTCAAAATGTTACTGTATTGTTGAGCACATGATAACAACCTCACCTTTTCTAGAAGATCATTTGCTAAAAATGACCAAAAAGTGAAACTTTCATATTGATTCTTCCTATTTTCTTAGCTGACCTTCAAAAAGTTCTCTCAGGAACTGTGTAAAGATTTTTACATGAATAACAATTTGGAAAGAACACCCAGTTCATAGAAAAAAATGAAATAAATAAATGAATATCTTTAAAGCTGCTCTGTGCTTCTGCTGGTCATTTCAATAAACAGCAGTATTTGTCTTAGGAACTGTGAAAGCCTGTAGTAAAAGTTACATAAAACAGTCTACCAGACAGTTATAAATAAGCTAAATGGCTATGAGCTGTTGAAATTTGGTGGAACTGTGAAAGTCTTACAATTTCTAGACTTATCTTTCAACTTCATATGGAATAGCCTACATAAAAAATGAACACTAGAAAACAGAGGAACCAATAAAACTACAATGTTCCCAGTGTTAATGTAAGAGAGTGAGAAGTAAAGCTCTCCCATAAGGAGAGGAATTTTTAGACCATGAGATGAGAAGTAACTTCTGTCAGACTGTGAAATGGATGCCACTGTCATAAAGAGGACAGAATAGTAATGTGGAATTGTGCCATTGCACACAAAAAAGGGCACAAAAAATGTACAACAAACTCCCAGGAAGGTTCAGAGCACATCTGTAATATTCAGCACATTATATGTGCGTATCACATACTGTGAAAGATACAGATTATGAAATATTTTATTTCTCTCTTCAGGAAATTACTGATCCTCTACTAGTGCTCAGCCTAGCTTCATTAGAGTGAAATCATGACAGCTTTGCAAATGTATCCATCCAGATACTCCTCTTTACTTTGTTATATTCCTGGAGAGTTGATACTCAGCAGGGTCAAGTATTACCCTGACTCTATAACAAAAATCAAACCAATCAAATTTTTAAAAAATTCAAATCAATAAACAGCCTGTTCTAAACAGAAAAGCAGAGCTTCTTTGTCAAACATTCTTTACAACTCTAATTCCATATAAAGGCAATGAGTTACTAAATTCTAAATAAATATAAAAATCCAACTCATTGTCATCTCAAGATTAATTCTCATTTACTGACAACAATATATTTAGACTCATTTTTTTTGGACAATCTTAAAAGAACATGGGATTTTTTTTTCTGCTCATAATGTTAATGAATCAGTTTTGGTCAGATGTTTAAAATATTAAAAAAACCCCACATTTTTGCAATCAGTACAAAAGGTATTAATTTAAGAAAAATATTTTCTAAACAGACCCAAGTTAGCATCTTCTAAATATAGCAGGGTCAAACCTCCAGGGAGCCAGAAATTTTGTGATATATAGAAATTCTTTTAACTTTTCAAGTAGTTCTGTTTGCAAGAACAGAAAGAATATGATAACAGATTCATTTTTAGAGAAAAAGTTGGGACAGGAATCATGCAACACACACAGAGTAGACAAAAGTAAATGCTACTATTATATCTCTTATGGGACCAATTCTCTCACACCAGATGTGTGCAAAGAATACGCTGCCCAGTTGCTTACTTTGGTGAATACTACCTCCATTAATCTGACACTCTTTAGTCATCTAGTATCCATCTAAAAGGCAAAAGTAGAAAAAAAATTAAACTCCTGGAAAAGTCTAGACAGGTCTGGTCATTCTGTAACTACATTATAGACCACAATTTCAAGATTTCTTCCTACAGAAAGTAAAATGTATGAGGAAGGCTGAAGGGGAGGAGAGACCTGTGAATGTGCAGGTACAGTTTCCAGACCTTCGTTTCCACTTCACATGGACTGGAACAGCTCCACTGTAGGATTGGAAGTGGCCAGAATATTCACTCAGGACTAGGTATTTAAAAGTGCTCCAAATCCATCAGTTTACAGTATATGCCAATGTAAACTGGACTCTGGGACTCCATGAATACAATAAAGAAAGAAGACAACAAAAATGGTCTTCTTGCCTTTGGCCATGATTATACCCCAAAGATCCCCCCACAGTATTTCTCTCCTGATAGCTTGACTAAAAGAGTGCATGTTGTGGTTTTAGTAGAGGGGAGGGGGCCACAAAGATGGCTCTTGTGAGAAGTCTCTAGAATTCTTTACTATTTCTAGCAGAGCCAATCTCTGATGGCTCTGAAGATGATGGACATGTCACTGGCCATGTTTGGGCCAATTAGAAAGGTTAGTTACGCCTCTGTGATGACATATTTAAAGAAAAATCAAAACAAAATGTACACGCAGCTGCTTTTAGTTAGAAAAAGAAGAGGATGTGAGAACATGTGAGGGAAAACAACATAGAGACACCAAGGTCAGTGGAGAAGGAGGGAGAGGAAGTGCCTCAGGCTCTGGAGCTGAGATTCCTCTGCAGGCCGTGGTGAGCCCATGGTGAAGCGGGGCGTCCCCCCTGCAGTCCATGGGGTCTATGAGGGATGCAGAGCCACC
>VYZT01043317.1:10005-25115 GCA_013400735.1 Pomatostomus ruficeps
CATTTAAGTTATTGTTTCATTTATTATGACACCAAGTTAGTCAGGCTGGTAAATAATTAGAACAATAAATAATAATAGTAATAAATAGAATTTTTTGCACAAAGGAAATATGTATACTTTACTGGCTTCAAGTGTCAACTTTGTCTGAAAGAATGACATTTTTGTGACTGTAAATATAGCCACAGCACAAGCCAAAACCATTTTTTATTCTGAATTATCTCATTTAAATATAACAGATTTCTTTAAATTTTTAAATGGACTAAGCTTGGCCATTCAGAAACAAGTTCTAAAAGCTGATGTTTAAGGAATCAAATAGCATAATCATTCAAAATGCTAAATATACAGATGGTTTTAGGGATAACAAGTAGGTGAAATTCTTTTTTTCTTGTTGACATTTAATTCTTGCCATTAAGAATTCTTCAGTAGTTTCTATATTCAAAGAATTGGTGAATTGGAGTAATTAGTCAGCCAAACACTGGAGAAAAAGATATTCCAAAAGATTTCCACTGCTATTTCCCCCCATTTTCTGATTTGAATGTTTAGTGTTTATTACCTTGGATCTTTAGACTATTTGCTGCCCTGAAATCTGAAATTCTGTATTTCTCTTCCTACAAATTATTTGGGGGCTTATAAGCATTCTAGGGTGGATGCTTATGCCCTATAGATGATTCACAAAGGGAATGGTTTTTGGAGAAGAAAAAAGTCAACTATGCAACACTAAAATTTACATTATCAATGTTTTCCGGCTTCCTTTGCCACCACCTTCTTGGATAAAGGCATTGAAAAAGATGAAAATCTACTTTGGCTATATTATAAGAAATTCCAAGGTAATTATTTTGTCATGGGGTTAATTGGGGAGGAAACTGAAAGTCTGTCAGGAAATGGGCAACTGAAACAACTTTCAGCTGGATGTTCTTTCTAATTGGCTAAAAAAGGTAGTGGCTTACAGGAAGTAGTGAAAAATAGCATTCTTATAAACTCATTAAGAGGGAATGTTCTGCAGGTGTCATCAACAGTTGCTCTTAGCACACAGCCATCCTCACCCAAACTTGCAAAAACAGAAACATTTGATCAGAGGTGGAGGCTTGATAATGGACTGTCAATATATGCAAGGGCAAACTTGTTTTAAACTTTTTCAGAGAATCAGAGCTTTAGTTTTCTTTGTATTTTGTCCCGGCCTAGACCACAAAGCTTGTTTTCTATAACATTATGAAGTTCCCACTTCAGATATATTTTATTTAAAAATTGCTGTAGTTCTGCTACCACATAAGCCAGTAATAGTTGCACTGAAATACAATCTGAAGTAGAGCATATCTGTAGTAGGAATAGTTGTTTTTATTTCAGTTAAAAATCATGGCATTTCATGAAAACACCTTCCTGTTAAAAATAAACACATCTTTCCTATGCAGTGATTATAGTGGTAGGTTAATATGTCCAAATGGAGATCAGTGATAAATGGTGTCCCTGGGGAACTCAGTGGGACTGAAGTTTGTGGGTGGCACCAAACTGCGTGGTGCAGTTGGTTGATTGAGGGAAGGGGTGCAGAACAGGACATGGGTGGTGGAACACAGTGGTTTTAAACTGCAAGAGGAGATTTACATCATAAGGAAGGACATAAGGGCAAAGCTTCTCATGGTGAGGGTGCTGAGACACTGAAGAGGCTGTCCAGGGAGGCTGTGGGTGCCCCATCCCTAGAAATGTGTAAGTTCAGGTTGGACAGGACTGCAAGGTGGCGATGTCCTGTGCCTGGCAGGGGAGCTGTGACTTGGTGATCCTTAGAGTCCCTCCGGGCACAGATCGTTCTGTGGTTCTGTGGTTTTGCATAAGTTCTCCTGCACTAATCAGTTGTCTTCGAAGCACAGAAATTGATTTAAAACTATCAAAGGGTTTTATTGCCTTGTGTGAGTTGCCATTCCATTGTTGACTTAAAAATGTAAATACAGTACTCAAAGTGTTTTGAAATGTGGGGGAATGTGTTGTTCTTAAACAACTTTCTAAGTAAGCTGTAGGCAGTAGAATATGTGTTTTGTAATTTATATCTAGGGACACTGATTATTCTCTCAATATTTTCAAGATACTATCTGAAGTTTTCATTGTCACAACTTAATTTCAGTGAATTAGTGGGAATACAACTGAATACATTTTGGCACGGTATCTTTCCCACCTGTCTTTTATGCAGCTTACAGATTTGGTGGCCACAGCAAGACAGTGGATATGTTAAAATGTGTTCAGGTCACATGAGATTTTAAAATGGGTGCATAATTCTTGAAAAATAGAATAATGGATAAAACAAAGTATAGCTGTGAATCAGTACAAGAATTACACCATAGCTATTTATGCCAGAGACAATTCAAATAATAATTTTTGCTATGTATTTTACTAAGCAGAGCTACCGTAACAATCTGTCATGAATGTGTTTATTGTTCTCATATTAATCTTCATGAAGTACAAATTATATAGTTGAAATGACAGTATCTAGTAAGAAATTGAGATTAAAAACTCGGTGTCTTTGAATACAAACCTGTTTTTCAGGTCTCTTAGATGAAAAAGTATTTATGAAGCATACAAAAAATGTACTTCTAAGTTCACAACTTTATTGCCACAGCACAATCTGAGCTAATATCTTTCTTTAATGGCATTTCTGAGGAATGTGACTTCTAAAAGTGCAGCAAAGAGAGAAATACTGCGCCATGCCTAAGGATGGATTCCTATTTAAGATGAGACCTGTACTTCAGCTCTCCTGTGCTGGTCTGTGCCAATGCAGCAGCTTTGCAGTCTGTGCTTACTGAAGGGAATTGGGACTGCTGCGTGCTCAGGTTACCCTTGCAGTGCATCCCTGAGACTTGTACTGGGCATGATATAAGACAATCTTCACTCTCTTTGAGCTTTCCACTGGAAATGCTGTTCTGTGAAGGTAATAATTCACTGGACAAACTTTTCCTTCTGTCATGCCAAAGTCTGTCACATCACTGAGCAGTCTCGTCCCACGGTGCTGCAAAGAACATTCTGGGCTGTATCCAGAGCAGTTGCTGATGCTGAGGATCAAATCTGGAAGCTTAAGAGGAAGTCATCTAAGCTAATATATAAATAAAATATAAAGAGTGAGCTTCCCTTAGCCCCTGCTTCCCCAGGGCTGGAAATCAGGAATCACCATCCAGGACGTGGAGTCAGTAGCTCAGAACCTTCCTGTGTTGTTTGTACTGGGTGATTGCTGATAATGGACACTTTTACTCATCTTAAAATTTTCTTATCCTTCTATAGTTTTGGCATTGCTACCAACTGCCTCATTGGGAGGAAGGGAAGGAAAGGATAGACTTTGGGTCAATAAAATACAGACAGGCAACGAAGTCCTCAGGGATTCAGTGTGCCAGTCTCTGAGGGTCTAAAGTAAAAGGATATTCAGATAATATCTTCTAAAGTGATACCCTAGGTTGGTAAAATGCAAAAGTTTGCCCCTTTTTCAGTCTTCTCTTTGTGATAACTATTCCTTATGACGTTGGTTTAACCATGTTGACTAAAAAGTAGCTGACATGATTTGTTGCTCCAGGATTAATATTTTGCTTTGGGTATTTAAAAGTAATTACTTAAAAAAAAGTCTGTAATGGCATATGGACACTGAATGGTGGATTGATAAGGTCTTGTATAAGGTATCATGGTATAGATAAATTTGAACCTTTCACCACTGCAGCAGCTATGATTTGCCATCATGTGTACAGAGAAAAGACTTTTCAACCATCAGTGCGTGCTAACTTTTAGAAAAACAGATATTTGATGGTATTTTTGTACTAATGTCAGAATTTTCTCAAGGGCAGAGGTCTGATCTTGCTTTGCTTATTTGATGCTTTTACCTGGCAGTTTTCAAAATGTTCTTTTGTGGACAATTCTACTTCTTGGCTTCTTAAATACCTGTTGCTATTCATTAACATTAGGAAAAAAAATGCACCTGAATTCAAATTAAACCAGTTTGTATTTTCATTTTGAAGGTACAGGCATGATACAAATGCTTTAAATATTTTTGTGTGTGAACCAGACACCCCTTCGGTGTCCCTTTGAAGTCACTTCTGTGAGCCTAAATTAGGGAACCAGTATTATAAAGTAAAAAATGAAATTAGGTTTATAGAGAGCACAGTTTCAGGCTTTTATAAGATTGTTTGGGGAAAGTAGAGCTTGAAAGTGTTAATGATTTGCTAGGTAGTTAATATTTTTGTCACTGCTAATGGAATGAATTGGTTTTGAGTGTAATTTTGTTTTCCTATAAAGGGAATAAAGAAAGTTGAGGATAATTATTTTCTATTCTTGTATAATGGCATACTATTTAGGGGAGAAACAGCACCTCACAGCAAGGTAGTTAAATCTTCCTTGACATTTGATTCTTCACCAGTCCCCATCTCAACTCTGGTACCATTTTCTGGGTAAAGTTCAGGACAATGGTCTGTTTAAAATCAAAAGTCACCTGGTCTGTAATAGTCTGTAGCTATTTCTGCACTACATTTAGACTTACTTTGCAAGCGAACTCAGTGTTGAACAGTAAACGACTGTGAAATGTTTGAGATCTCAGTTTAATTATGGAAATCCTGAATTGCATTAAATTGTATGCAAATTCTGACAGTATATCTTTAAAGTTGGGATTTAGTTGCATTTTGCAGAACAGCAAATTTTGTTTGTTAATTTGCAGGGTTGATTATATGACGACATAAATTTAATATTTTCTAAGAAGTTAATTTTGGGAGAATGGAATTTTAAATAATCTCAAAGATTTTTATTTTATTAATGTATAATTTACTTGGGTAGACCATAAGTGGGACAAATGCTAGTTTATTCCAATCGTAGCTGAAATCCGTGTAGGCTTTATCAGCACTTGAAAGAGTTTTATAATATTACTTTTGATACTTTTTCTATTTTAAAATATGTATGCCCTGCAGGCTCTGTTAAAACTGTGGGTAATTGTCTTCAGTACTTACTTTTTTTTTTCTTTTCTATTTACTTCAGGAAGCCCATTGAGCAAAAGGCATCAAGAATATTAAATTTCATTACAATAAGTACCTACCTGCTTTGCCTCCAAGGCTGTTCTTATATTCACATTTTGCAGGACATAACCTTTCCTGAGTAGTATTTGAATTATTGCTTCCATTTTATAGGGCAAATAACTGAATGCTTTATTTGATATTAGTTTACTCTTATCAACTGTGGATAGGATGAGCCAGAAAAATGTAAGCCTAGGACACTGCTGCTTACTTGATATTTTAAACCCTTATATAGTCCATAGTACATTTGAGGAGAAACTTCCTTTTTGTGCAAATGGCATTTCAGGAAAGTCAGGTGAAAAGATTCATAAACGTGTTTAATTTTAACATTGGCAAAATATGAGAGAACGTTGATGCAGAATAACCTGCACAATCAAAATGTTGTGTCTAAGCGATTGAAAATTGGGAACTTCTTGTTTCACCTTGCTGTGTGGCACTGCTTTATACCAAAAGAGGAAGTAGAATTTTGAGGAGAAAAAGGTTAAAATACGTCCATAAACACTTCAGAACGACTGGTTCTTTCTGAATAAACAATATGCTAATTTCTAAGAAATCATTTTCCCAAAGTAATTACTGACTATGAGTCTGTAAGTCTAATAAATGCATATTGCCACTTTATTGTTTACAGCATAATGCATAAAAAAAGCTTTCTCCCTACATAGCAGTGGACTTATGGGGATCAGGATTAATGGTTTCAGAAGGGCTGGCATGTGGTTTGGCACTCTAGAATTCCAGTTTTAACTAAAATGGAAATTTCTGTGCATCTTCAAAGCTGCTGCTTTTGTTTGCTCTCAAAACAAAAAACAAACGAACAAAAAGAGGTCTTGTCCAGCCTAACCCATTCTGTGATTCTATATATTACAAATATAATATGTACGTTTGTCTGTGGTTTATGGAGAATTGACGTTCTGCCCACAAAAAGGCACAGAAATAATTGTGCAACTCTGCATCCAATTAATTTACCACTGTTAACTTTTGCCTAAGAGAAATAAGCATGATTTTGTTTGTGAAAGAACTTCAGATCTTTACTGAACAAATGCTTCCAAATTTGAAAATAGTCCTTTCACTTTGATTTCCCATGACATTTTCATAATACTACTTAAATAATTAAGGACTTTTTTTCCTGAAGGCTGGCCTTGAAATTCTCAAATACTTTTGAGCTTTTTCATTTTAATTCAGGGAATGGGATGTTAAGGCTTAAGCAAAGATGTCTTGTGCCACAACTATTGATAAAAATATCCATTATTTTTAACTGTTAGAGGAAACTTTAAATCTTTCAGTAACTTACTCAATATAGTCTGTAATTATGTAATATTATCAGCTTTGTCATTATGCTGGCATCAATAAATCCTCAATTTCTGTGGATAGGAATAAAACCTGGGTTTGAAGTTAATTCACTGCTTCTGTCTCTTCTAGGGACTGATATAGGGGAAGTCACACATTGCTCCTGACCCCTTCTGCTCCCAGGTTATGCCCAAGAGGATAGGATAGCTCTTTTGTTTGTTGTCTGCACAGTCCATTTTGGAGACATAATGCAGTTTGGATTGCCAAACAAAAGTTCTTTGGGTCTGTAAGGACTTTATCACGTTTTATTGACTGACAGAGATGAGTATGTTGCCATGGGATGCTGTTGGAATAATGGCAGTGCGGGTGTTGGGAGCGGTGTAGTGATGTGAGACAGGACGTCCTTCACTTTAAACAGGCACTGCTGCAGGTTCTTAACCCCTTGGCTGGAGATCTTGGCAAGGATATTGTGCAGATGACAGAGGGCAATTACTTGTGGTAAATTAAGGAGGCCAAAATACAAAGGGCTTTATTGTTGCTGTTGTTGTTTTCCAAACAGGAGAAAACTGGTTACCCTTTTGTATAATTTTAATCAAAGTGCATCTAAGTAACAGGGAAATTGCTCTGTGCTCATAACCAGTGGTGAAAAAAAGAACACCTCTGTATCAGACTGAGATGTTTAAGCCATAAAATAACTTGCACCAGATTCACTGAAAGTTAGCATTATAGTTAGCAATGTATTCGTTAGACTGAATGCCAGTTTCTTTGTTTAGCAATCTTTTGATGGAATTTAAGCCAGTCAGCTGCTGAAATGTTTGGGGGTAGTTTGAGAAATGATATTTTTGCACTTCAGTGTTACTATGTGTTAAGTTAATTAAGCACTGAGAACTGGAGCAGGTATATCATCATAAAAGTCTAGATTCTTAAAAGGTCAGCAGTTCTCCAATACATAGTAATAAATGCAATTCCTGAAGGTCAACATTAATATGGTTCAAGTATTACATCTTCAAACTGTATTAGACACAGCCAATATTATTTTTTGTCCATAGTGACAAAATTAACTGGTTTAAATGCATTGCATGCATCTAAATATTTCATGTTCATCATGGATTGGAATTTAAAATGCTTATGGTGAATCATTATTTTGCTTTTTTTATGAGTGTAGAGGAGAAAAGTAAATAATGAGTGTGTCTTGTAAGCAATTTCACAGATTTTCTGCTGACCTAGTATAGGAAAGTTGTTAAATTTCTCATCACCTCATGAAACCAGGTCATCTAGGTAGATATGCTCATTTCACTTTTTCAAACAAGAAATCTGTTTTTAATAAGTGAGCTATGGGCTCCAAGGGTTAGGAAAAAAAAATTCCAGCAATACTTCTCTGCAAAGACCTTCTTTGTTTAGAATGTCTGGGTGAATTCTCAATTTCTCAGATTTCTTACACTGTAAATCATTCTGTTCCTTAAGAGTGACATAGCATAACCTTCCTCTCTTTGATCATGCATGCAATGAAAGAACTTTCTCAATTTTGTAATATACAAAAATGTGAGATTTTTAGGATATAATTCATGATATGGCTTTTTTTCCAGAATAAATTACATTATTAATGAATGCTATCCTGTTTCCATATCTGTCTGTGAAATACAAGAATGTGCTGGTTTAGAAATGCTCCTGAATTATTGCTTCGCTGGTGGATGTGTCTCAATTATGCCTCTTCAATTTTGGCCTCTACTGACTTTCTGCAAAGTTATTGGTTACTTCTGTCAACTTCTATGTCTAATGCTGCTGGCTCCCAGGAACAAATTGACTTGGATGAAAAAATGAACCTCTGTATGGTTTGTGTGATTTGCGTGTTCCAAAAAATCTGTTATTCTGGCTCATGTTTTGGAGCTGTGGAGTCATCTCTCTAAAAGTCAATATGGTTGCTAGTACTTGATATACTTCCTAAAAAATATCCTAAAGCTAAATTTTTCCAACTTCAGACTAAAATCAGAGTCAATATGATTGTTTACTTATTTATTTATTTATGATCTTCTCTCCCATGTGCAATCAGATGCTTGGAAAACATCTGCTACTCCTACTCAGGTTTTTGATCTCATCAATTTTCTAACTAATACTTTGGTGCAACAAATCCATCTTGTTTGTTCTTATTGTAGTCACTTTTTCATCTAAAAGTCATTACCATTTATTTTCATACTGGTTCTCCATCTTTTCCCAAAGATCAATCTTCAATGCCAACAACGGTGGAAAAAATTGCATTTGTTATCCATTTTGAGACTTCTGTGTCTGTTTTACAAATGTACAAATCCTCTTCACCATTTAAGGACAATAAGGTTATGAAGTCAATCAGTTTGTAGCGAGAATAACTTTTAAGTCTGGATGGTGCTTGTAGTAATTAATGTGCTCTTTGTATATGCATTATCTTAATTCTGTGTGAGATACTATTTTTATTAGCTAAAATACTGTGCTCTTTTCTCACAGTATTTGCAGGAAATACCTTTCTGTGAATTTCATGCTGAGTCAGAAACAGATACAGCAAACGTTTGCACAAAATTGCTTTTTTTGTGACCAGTTTGCCAGTTTGTAGGACTTGTGATGCTTTTTTATCCCTTTCAATATCAGAGCATTCTCAATCTTGTTCATTTGCTGCAAACCATCTCACCTGAAAAATAATGAATATATGAAAGGTTCTTCAGACAAGCTCCTGAGATCTTCCCAGCATAGTGTTAAGTTGTGAATTGGATGATTTGAAGCAGGGGAGTGCAGGGACGGAACAAAATAAAAACAATGAACTTGTCATGGAATGCATGCCCAGGAAAGGTGTTGAACTGAGGGAATTCACAGTGAGCTGATTGACTTTTCCTAAATTTGGAGGTTTTGATTTGGTAATATTTTTGTCTTTATATGCACAAGTGTGTATTGGTGTGCAGTGCATGCAAAAAGAAGGGAAAATATTGTATAATTTTATGGAAGCAAATGAGAATTGGCTGTTTGGTGAGATCAGGATTTGACTGGCTTTATAATGTGCCCATAGGCTCCTCATCTTTTCCTGTAATACCACTGACTCAAGACTTAAAGCATCCTTCATGTGAGGAAGTTTTTTGGAGGAAGAAAAGTGGGGACATCTGTTTTGTCAAAATGGAGTTTATTCCTTGTGTTGTAATTAGTGTTTCTGATGTCTGTTAAGGGAAATTTAGGAAGGGTCCCCTTCAGTGCCTTATGCTTGCCATGTGCTTGGGTAAATTGTGGTGTGGTTTGTGCGAGGTTGCCCCTTCTGTCTCACCCACCAGGGAGTGGCTGGAGAGACCCTGCCTGCTCCTGGGCTCTTCTCTGAACAGAAACTTGGGGTCGTAGTTATGCTGTCTTGGGAAATTGGGTGGAGAGAATTCATAACATTGGCAAGTGTTGAGGACATGGGTGAACTCACTTCCACTGCATCATGTACTGGCTGATTGAGGTGGGTGAGCTCTTCGGAGCTATGGCTTGCAGGAGCTGCACCTGAGGGTGTCAGAGAGGGCTGAGGGTGAGCAGTAGAAACAAGATGTGGGGATCTTTTGAAGCTACAGAGACCACTGGGAGAGGAGGTGACGAATAGCAGGAAGGCTGTTCATGAAACTATTTTATCTCTTAATACCAGATTCTGTTCATGGATGTTTCCACATGCTTGCTCATTTTAAAACCTCTTTTATATTTCAATTTCATCTCCATGCATTGTGTATGTGCATGTGTTATACCCCATTCCTGTTGTTCTGAATTTCAAAATATACCTCCTCAACTTCCCCTTGGTTTGCTTTTCAAATGTGTAGATTTGCAGCATAGGTGATTTGGTACTCTACTGGTGACGTGATTTGTAATTAATCAGGGAGCAGGGTAGGGAAAGGCAACTTTTCAACAGCAATTATGCCTCAAATTTGCTGTAAATCAATAAAACCATGCCTATTATAATTTTATTTCCATTTCTATAACATCTTTTTCCACAGAGTGTAACCATCTTTAGGGCAGGAAAGGAAAATTACACCAGCAATTATGGGTAGTAAAATACAGTATATGTGTTCCGACACTACCCTGTTAGATGTCTACGTAGATAGTTGTCAGTTTTTACTAACCTCCTATCACAGTCTTATGATTTTGTGCAGTAAAAAGGCAAAGACTTAAAGAGAAACATTTTAGGGAAAGGTTAATGAAAAAGGGGGAAGAAGTCATTAAAATGGTAAAATGTACAGTGCAAGTGGTGAACATGGTATAGGAACTCTAGTTGATCGCAAGATTTTTAAAGCTTAGCAAACAATGCTCCTGTTCTTTCAGCTGGGAAGTTTTGCGGTTCCTTCTGTCTAATTTGAGAATGTGGATTGAAGACTATCGCTTTGACGGGTTCCGGTTTGACGGCGTTACGTCCATGTTGTATCACCACCATGGCATTGGTAAGCAATGTCCTCAGCTCTGGTCTCGGCAGTCCTGATGCAGCTCTGTTGCTGGGGGAATTGTGCTGTAAAGGTCACTTTCTCAGAAGGGAAAAATAAGGTTTGCACAGGAGCTAGCGTGGCTCATCAATAGAGCTTGAAACTACATGGGAAGGGACCAAACCATGTTTGCCAGTGATGAGCAATGGGATGGCAGGCCCAAAACTTGCGGAACTGAGCACTGGTGAGATCCCTCAATCTGCTCCATGAGTTGCTGGCTGCAAAGAACCACACTGGAAGTGTTTCTGTATGTCCCGGTTTGAGAAAAATTTGGGAGGAAACTTCCCAAAAGGGTGTCTCCTCTAAAAAGCAGATTCCAGCCCTGCCCCTAGCCAAGGTTCAAAAGGAATTTTCTTGGAGGAAAGTGAAAAAAACTGTTTACTTAACAAGCAAGGTGCACGCAGGCATGGAAAAGAACATGAATAATGTTAGATGATAAACCACCTCTGCTGTGGAGAAAGATGGTGGATTTTAGAGTCCCTTCTTTCTCTGGCTTAGCTTCTCCTGAAGTTTGAGCGGGGCCAGAGGTTGCTCCAATGGCTCCCGATGAGGGTCCTGATGGATTGTCTTCCCCAGAGAGCGTCTGACTTTCGGATGAAAAAAAGGCAAGCTGAACAGTCCAAAAAGAAGAAGAAGCAAAAGCTGCAGTCCCAAACTAAAAAAAACCCCAAACTTCTCCTTTCCTAGCTAACAGGCCGACAGCTACTGAGAAATGTAAACTAACTCTGTGCTGCTAACACAGCACCTGGAGAAGTTTAAAAACAAACCCTGCCAGAATTTCCCTGGCTGCTGCCCTTCCCAGTATAAAGTCACAGGAGCCATTCCTGGGCATGAGCAGACGACAGGGAAATACAGAGCATGAAATCACCCCAGGACACTGTACCAACACTCGCAGCATGAGGAAGGAATGAGGAGCTCGAAGCTTTGGCCCAGTCCCGGGGATTTCCCATCGCTGGCGTAGGCGATGGTGGGATGAGCGCTGTGACTGCCGGATGGGAGCACACACAGCTGGCACAAACAGGTTCAGAAGATTCCCAAAACACCTGGATCATGCAGGGTGTGATTCTTGGGGATGGTCCTGTGCAAGGCCAGGAGCTGGACTCCTGATGGGTCTCTTCCAACTCTGGATATTCTGTCAATGATCAAAAAATTCCAGATTTGCTAAAATCTTGCTTTGTTGCTATGAGGATAGATGGAAAATCAATACATTTTGTGCTTATAAAATGAAATATTGCATAAAATACCTGTGTTTTCTGAAAAAAACCCCTTGACTGTGGCTTTTAAAACTTCTTGTCTTATTAGGCACAGGGTTCAGTGGAGATTACAATGAGTATTTTGGCCTACATGTGGATGAAGATGCTTTGTGTTACCTGATGCTGGCCAATCACATGATTAATTCCTTGCACCCGGAATGCATAACCATAGCAGAGGTAAGATCATTTTGCCATCCTCGATGACATTAATATTGATTAGCTTGCTTTAGGATGTGAATTTCCTGTTAATTATCAAGCTACACTACAGGTGCTCAAGCAGTGACATGAGCTGAAAAATATTAATTAGTGGACAGACTTTGCCTGGTGGGGAAAAACAACTTGAATATGCACTTTGGGGATTTTTATCTGCATTAATAGATTATTAATTAATGTGGCAATTTCTTTTTCTTTTTTTTTCCTTCATCACCTTGAACTTGTAATGAGAATTGTTTTTAGTGGTTTATTGCTTGTGCATGATAGCCATTTGTCAGTAGTGCTCTGTGGTACTAAAGATTAACAGCTCTAGTGATGTTTTGCATATTTTGAATTATATTGGTAGATCTGACAACTACCCTTCAAATGAAATGCAATAAACTTATAAATGTTGAACATATAGGCTAATTTAAATTTATTATTAAGTTTCTCCAGGTTTCTAAAGGAGTAAATAGACGATAGTACTTGAGTTGATTGAGATCGATTTTTTTGACTGAAAAATATTTTTGGCACGTGAAGCTTCTAAGAGTATGAAACAGCACAGCATCCAAAATTCTATGAATATTTTCACTCATATTTTGTCTTTATCCAGAAGAAAAATCATTTAAACATTGAGGATTTTTTTCTGTTATTATGTTTAACGAATTAATTTTGTTTAAAAGAAAAAGTTGGATCTGTCTGGTATCATTAGGCACTATATGGATTTCTAATAATAGGGTTTGTGTTGCTTAAGAGTTCTCTATTTATCTTTAGGAAACAAAATACAGCTTAATTTCATTTCTTACTTACGGTAAAGTTTTTTATCATAGACAACTATTGCTAAAAGTTAAAAGACAGGCTACCAAAACACATTTGGGGAGCAATCAGTAGCAAACTTGAGGTGGGTTCATTGAGCTGTAGGCTTATTTGAAATTAAATCAGGTTATTTTCCAGGTAGTCTTAGATTATAAGCGTTCCCACCAAAGAAATTCTGAGTTTAGTTGTCTTGTATTACTTGGTCTAAGAGTTCTTTTTTTTAGTAAGAGATGTCTTTAGTTTCTCTTGCTTAAGTTGAGAGCTGCTTCTTTTTCAATACATAATTTTCTGCCTCAGGAAGTCACTACATGAATCATAGAACTGATCAATGTGCTGCATGGTTAAAGGGGAATTTCAGAAGGAGAAACTATTGACATAATTGAAAATTACAAAAGGCAATGAAGAATCTCTGCTTGCCTGTAAAATCGGTTCCACGTGAGAAAAATGGTTTTCTCTAGCCACAACTAATTATAATATATTCCTTAATTAATGTAATTAATTGATGATTTTTACAGCTTTTTAATATTCTGTATATTCACTGTCTTAGGAATTGCTAATTTTTTAGGTGTTACTGAGTATACGCTTATTTTTCATTTTGGTCTTCCAAATAAAGCGGTGATTAAAGTTCTTTATAATGGGAAGAAATAATAATAAGTAAAATTATGTCATGCCTGAAGTACCATAAACACAAACAGGCAAAGAAACAGTGTGCTGGGGTTTCTATTTTTATATACAGCTCTTTTCAAACCTGGTCTGAACAAATGCTTAGAAATTGGCTGTTTAACCACAGCATCATAGAACGGCCTGGGTTGGAAAGGACCTTAAAATCCTCAAGTTCCAACCCCCCTGCCTTGAACAGGGACACCTTCCCCTAGCCCAGGGTGCTCAGAGCCCCATCCAGCCTGGCCTTGAACACTTCCAGGGATGAAGCAGCCACAATTTCTCTGGGCAACCCGTGCCAGGTCCTCACCACCCTCACAGTAAAGAATTTCATCCTGATACCTGATCTAAACCTGCTTTCCTTCTATTTGAAGCCATTCCCCCTTGTCCTGTCACTAAAGGCTCTTACAAAAAGTCTTCTTTGTCATTCTTGTGGGCTCCCTTCAGGCACTGGAAGGCCACAATTAGGTCACTATGAAGCCTTTTTCTTTCCAGGCCGAACAATCCCAATTATCTTCAGCCTTTCCTCGTAGCAGAGGTGCTCGAACCTTCTGATCGTCTTCATGGCTGTCCTCTGGCCTGGCTCCAACAGGTCCCTGTCCTTGCTGTGCTGGGACCCCAGGGCTGGATGCAGCGCTGCAGGTGGGGTCTCAGCAGAGCGGGGCAGAGGAGCAGAATCCCCTCCCTGCCCTGCTGCCCATAGGGCTTTGGGTGAGCCCAGGACATGTTTGGCTTTCTGGGCTACAAGAGCACTCTGACAGCTCATGTTCAGCCTCTCACCAGCACCCCCAAGTCCTTCTCCCAGGGCTGCTCTGGATCTACTCATCCCCAGCCTGGACTGGTACCAGAGATTGCTCCAACCCAGGTGCAGCCCCTGGGACCTCGGTCTTGTTAAACTTCATGAGACTCCCACAGGCCCACTCTAAACTGGTTTCAATGCAGACAACACTGGGAAAAGTGAATCCTATTTGAGGCCAGCATGCCTGGTGCTGTGGCTCTTCCACTGTCAAAACCCCCAAAACTTTGGCAGTGACCCCAGCCATGGAGCAATGTATTAATAGACTCAGTCCATTTCTTTCAATGTTGCTGCCTTCAACTAGAGTTACAGAGGACAATAAAGCTTCTGTCTCAGCTTCCCTTACCAACTGTCCTAAGGCCCTGAAGTCCCTTTTGATCCCCCTTGGATCACGTGTTGCCATTTCATTGCCTCCTACATGGAATATCAGTAGTGGGTGTGTCCTGGTTTTCAAAGACAGGTATTTGCCGAAGAAGGCAGAAGCCTCCTTAGAATAGGAGAATGTAACCCCCTTCCCTCCGAATTGGCAAAAGTTTGGAATCAAGGAGCTTTCAGGCAATGGTATGAGAAAAGAGGAATAACAGTCCTTTACTAATATATTTTATATATATATATATGTATATATATA